>JALPQI010001938.1:0-110723 GCA_025490895.1 Thaumatotibia leucotreta
TCTCCACTGCACGATTTCGTGTTCTGCAGAAGTGACCTATATTTCTGATTAATTTCCATGTTTTTTTAATATACCCCTGCCTTGGGCGCAGTAATACTCTGTGAAGGGAATTATGTCACATATTATGTGAAATTTTTATGGGTATTTAATCAATTATTTAATCCTATACAAATCATAGTCTCTTTGGTATAGTTTTATGAAGCGAAATCAGTCCCAAAAAATATCAAGGATAGTATGCAGTATGCATAAGTCAAGGATATCTTAAGGAGCACGGGAAGAATAGCCAAATATATTGACAACAGTCCCATAATTTAGAAAACTGCATACAAAAAAAGAAAAAAATGTTTGGAAAAGATAGTTTGAAAGAGGTTTCGAAGAAGCTGTACTGTGAGTACCTGAAATGCAGTAGTGACACAAAAGTACTACTGTCAGCTAAGTTAAGACTTCCTGGTTAATTTCCAAAGCATGAAATTATAGCTACTTAACTATATTGACCCGATTTTTTCATTTAATTTGCCAGTTTTTTATCGGTACACCCCTTATTGGCAAAACCGCAAAATCGCTCTAAGAAAAAAAGTAATTGTAGATAATAACGATATAAATTTGGAACAAGTTGAGCTGATAACAATTACTGTAAGTCTTATAGTTGGGGGTATAGGTACGAGGCTTCAAAACATGCATTTCTATTTCTTAACTTAATAAAGGGCACAATTAAAAATTTCGTATCTCTAAACCTATAATATGCAAGGCAGCTCAAATCCTTTCTAATTTAATATTATTTCTAAGTTTTGTAGCAATTAGTATCAAAAAGATCATCATCATTGGCCTCTGACATCTATAAAAGATGCTTCAAGCAGCGTCCAAAGAGGTTCGGCACTTACGTATGTGGCTAGTTAGGCCAATACGGGAGCGACAGCCACGACCGCATAAAGTGCACGTAAATGTCGCACTTGGTAATCCGGGAGGTAAGGCTGCGCGCTGGTGTCTTAGTTCCCGTTTGAACGAGAGCAGATCGAACCAAGCGTTATCATGGGACACCACGCCTTCACCTAGAACCCCTCTCCAATGATCTCGGTCTTCGGATGCTTTTTCCCACGTACATGGATCAATTCCGAAAGACACCATATCGCGTTTAGCACTGTCTTTGAAGCGTAACATTGGTCGGCCAACCGGACGCTTGGCGTAGGCAATTTCACTGAGGAGAGTTACACGCGGCAAACGAGAAGGCATCCATCCTTTGCACGTGGCCCAGCCACCGCAACCGCCTTTGTTTCAATACGGCTGTGATACTCGGCATGCGTGCGATGCTAAGCACCTTCTCGTTTGTAACTCGATCCTTCCAAGTGATGCCTAAAATGCGCCTAAGACAGCGCATATGGAAGTTATTTAATTTCCGTTCCTGCTTAGCATACGATGTCCAAGTCTCAGCACCGTACAAGAGTATGGACAAGATGCATGTCTGATATACGATCGTCTTTGTATTTAAAGTCAGGTGTTTATTATTCCATACCCTCGTACTGAGCCTCCCGAACATCGTGGATGCTTTGCCCATGCGAATGTTTATTTCCATATCAAGCGATAAGTTCTGTGATACGGTGGACCCAAGGTAGCAGAACCTATCTACAACTTCCAGCGGCGCATCGTTCAACAATACTATTGGGGATTAGCATTTTTGGACATACAGAATTGCTTGCACGTGGCGTCGAACTTGTCAACCATTCCCTGAAGCTCCTCTGATGATGATGAAACAAAAGCGGCGTCATCAGCGAACAGCAAACTGTCCACATAAAAGTCTTCTCTATACCTTTTAGACTTTAGGAGTGCGATGTTGAACAGTTTGCCATCAGCTCGAGTGTGAAGGTGTACGCCTTGAGTGGTATCACCAAAAGCAACCTTTAAAAGCACGGAAAAGAAAATTCCGAATAAAGTCGGCGCCAACACGCAACCCTGCCGGACTCCTCTGCGCATGTCAAATGGAGCTGATGCACTGCCATTAAAAATAACCGAACCCTTCATGTCTTGGTGGAAGAGTTCAATTAGCCTTAGTAACTTTGGGGGACAACCAATACTCTGCAAAATCCTGTACAATCCACCTCTGCTCACTGGGTCGAAGGCTTTGTTTAAGTCCACAAATGCCACCAGCAAAGGCGTTTTTTGCTCTCTAGATTTCTCTTGTAATTGACGCAAGGTAAAAATCATGTCCGTCGTGGAGCGCTGTGCACGGAACCCGCACTGCGACTCAGGATACACGCGATCTGCCAGTGTCTGTAGCTTACATAAGATGATTCGACCAAGAAGTTTTCCGGCGATACTCAATAAGGAGATACCACGGTACGAGTCACAGCTGCCACCGTCTCCCTTCCCCTTATAGAGTGTAATGATGTTCGCATCACGCATATCCTGAGGAATGAATTCTTCGATCCAACACTTTACAAAGAAATTGCAAATCAATGGAGCAACACATTGCAGTTTAACGACCTCAGCAAAAATACCATCATTACCTGGACTCTTTCCCACCTTAAGCTGCCTAACAGCGGTATGAAAGTCTTCAGTTGTGGGAATACTTCGCTATATGCCGAAATTCCTTTTTTGTTTTTCTTGTAATATGCATTTTTGTACGTCCTCATAGGGTCTGTATAATATACTAAAATTGAAGCTTTGCAACACGACTTGCGATTTGTATGAAAAACTTAAATAGCGGGCCTCCTGCCTTTTGAATTTCGCTTTTTTATTTTCAATTACAAAGTTTACTGACATGATTTTACCCTTTAACGAAAGAATGTTAAGTGCGCTATAAGGTCATCATTGCATGCTTTTCGTAGCATAATTAGGTTAATATCGCCTTTAAGCCGAAAACGTTAGCAAAACTCAAAATAACGCTAGTTTACAATAACGAGTACTTTTTGAAGTCGCGAATCTCTGAAACTATAAGACCTACGGTAATGAATGTTAGCTCAACTTGTTGGAAATTGATTTAGTAGATTGTTCAACGAGGGACTAAAACAGGCCATTATGACACGAGATATTTATCCACCCGAGCGTAGCGAGGGTGGATGTAGTTCGAGTGTCATTATGATGGCTGTTTAGTCCCGAATTAAACACTCTACTTTTCACTTAGAATGCGAGGAAAAAGAAGTAAGAAACAAAAAAAATATATGTTCTGCGATGTCAAAACTTCCGATTTCTTCGGAACATGGCAACTTGACGATAATTTCGCAATCTTTATTACAGTGTGATTTTAAGCGTGGAATATATGCTACAAGGTGATGACAGATATTTCTTAGATTTTTCATCAAAATATGTCAGAAATACGCCTCCCATTAATGATGTTGGGCCATAAAAGTTTGTTACGCTTTTGAATATTTCACTAGATTTCGGCGGCAAAAGATTTTGCACCACCTCATTTGCATTCTTCTTCATTCTGGAGTAAGGTGTTAATACTTCTTCATATTAACGCCATCATCGTAAATTATACGATTTGAACAATATTACTTATGAACAAAAACACAAAAAATAAGCAATCAAATTCGTTCCGCGTTTTAGTTTTTATCTGTATTCCTTTTTCGAAATATGACGCTTTAAATACTTGCATATTTAGCCAACGAATTGGAGCTATGTAACTACAAACTATTTTGAAGCTAATTGGTTAAAACATAACATATAAAAACGTAATAAATTGGATTCAATCTTAATCATATAATAAACAAGTATAAAATATACATGTACCTATATTAAGAAAAAAAAAACGGTTTTCCTTAATATTTTTACACGATTGACATTTTGAGGTTTTTTCCAATGGGAATAATCGTTCGTTCAAAAATCATAAACACCAGAAATGGCTGTTTAGGGGTTTCCAAAGTCAATTAAAAAAAAGTTTAGAGGTTGTATCCACGGCATGCACAAAAATGGTCCATACACAAGCACTGAAAATGGCGACTATCCTTTATTCTTGAACACCGTGAGTGTGGCTCGTGGCGACGTTGGAATCCCGTAAACACGGGATTCCAACGTCAATTAAAAAAAATTTACTTTAGTCCCTAGAGATTAATAAAGAGTTTTAGTCCCGATATGCAGGGATTAAAATAACATTTTAAGAGCATGAGAAGTGAAAAGTCTATAAACGTTTCCTAACATATAATATATAATGTCAAAAAACGTAAGGTTTTTTTAATAAAAATCAGAAACTGAAAATATACCGTAAATTTCGCAGTTTTTCACGTACTACGTAGCTAGCACAACTTTTTTTGCTTGCAAAATGTGGTTTTATAGTGCCCTATGGTGTCTAAACAACATACCAAAAATGTAGCTATACTGCATGCTTTGCATGTTTAATGTAAAGTTTGACCGTACTATTTGCAGAACATAACTTTAGTGGCCAAACAGTAGTCTAAAAATGTAGTTGCCGATAATTAATATATTGAATTGAGACATTGCTTATTATTTGTCTATTTTAGTTAAATAATAGTTTACAAATAAAAAAAAATATGCTAAAAGAAAAAATAATTTTCTCAAACTTGCTACGGAATGTTGATGTTACTTACTTTAAATTAAACCCGATACTATGTATCTGGTGTCATGTGCTAAGATGATATGTAAAGAGATTTCATGTATTTATTTCACACCTAGGACTGCAAACAGACTGTCTTTTGTTTTGAAACGTCAAATTGTGACACCAGGTCTTGATATTCAGCCACAGAAAAAAAAATTAACCTAAGAACTAATGTCTATACCACCAGGTAAAAGAATACCCTAAACAGATTTAAAAACATTTTTGGCGCGAATGTTTTTTTTAATGTTGTACGTTACTGTACTATTGGTTTATTTACAAATCAAATAGTATGGTTCGGCGAAATCAGTTCGTTTTATTTCATGGCAAGTTTGAGAAAAGCACTATACAAATCTCGGCGAGAAACAGGGTTACAGGCCGCGGATTCCTATCTGGCCTCAGTTCCTTCGGCCAGATATATCTACTTGCCCTGTAACCCTTCGTTTCCCGTCCTCTATAGTAATGTACTATTACATGTGGTTTTCGTGTCCGCTTAGTAAAATGAACAGTCCATACATCAAAATTTGCTACTGTTGCAAATATCTATTAAAAATATATGCGAGTAACAAAAATACCACCGAAATTACACGCTACAAGAAAATACGTTACCGCGACGAAACGCGAATAGGTGAAAAGCTACAAAGATTTTTTGATTACGAGGTATACGACTAACAAACGCCCTGTACACTCGTAGTTTTTTAGGGTAGCGTGGGTAGGCCTTTTGGTGACAGTTTAGGCTAAGAGATTGGATAAATCTGCGTCATTTGCAGAATTTTGGTGACAGTTTAGGCTAAGAGATTGGATAAATCTGCGTCATTTGCAGAATATAAAGCTTCGAAATAAATGGTCGCCTTAAAGCTTCGAAATCAAATTTCAATAAATTATTTGTTTAATTATTCATTTAATCAAATTTGGAGTTATGTCCATATTATTGCGATCATTGACGCACATTTGTCCGATCTCTGGTTCTAATACTTAGTTAGCTTATTAGTGGCATAACTTTTTACTGCTAAGTCGTGATAATAGTACTCGTATTGTATGCAACCCTTGTTTAAGAGAGGTCAAAAAAGGTGAGTGGCGTGGGTAACAATTTGAGACGAAGTCGAAACATAAATTATTTATGTATAATATTATCGCTTCTCACCTAACCTTTTTAAACAATTGTATAGACGCAACCTCCGAAATATAATTCTATTTAATTGTAACAAAATTTTGTAACTTGCCGACTGTTACTGTTAGTTATCTCGCTGTATTTTAAAATTTATTTGATTTATTAATTAGTGGCAACTGTGTTGGTTTATGAAATATGTACTGATACTTGTAATTATAAGAAACATGTACCGTTTGTGCCCAAATAAACATTAAAACATCACCGCTATATAGGATGAAGACAATTTTATGTATGTCGGCTTTTTAAACAAAATTTATGATTATTTAATTAAATAGCTCTAATGTCTGACCTGACCCTTATGATGTGCCCTTACCAAATTATACCAAAACAACCGGTGAGAGATACTATGTCTTCTATAGACATCAAAAAACCGATTTTGGATACAATATTTTTTATAAATATCGCCTCTAACTTGGCCTTGTTGCGAAATAGGAAGCAGTTAAAAGACCATACGATCAAACTGCCTGCCAAGCAAGGGCGTTCTTCCCGAAATTGTTTATTTTTTAATGATTTTCTACTCAGGCACTTACTCTTCTACGACAGGATGACAGTATTAGGACTGCGGTATTGTCATTACTATTATATTTTAGGTACCTTTTGTGGGCCACCAAAATGCAAAAATTCCATACTTTTTTAGTGAAACGACGTAAAGTTCAATAGCTAATTTTCAGGTATGCAACTAAGATTTGTCTGTTTAGACTTCGGTGAATCTTCAAGCATATGACACTCTAAATTGTTTAATGATTTAGTATAACGTCGGCTTGAAATTTCCTAGATATTTGCAATCTTTCACAGTGAATATTGTTCTGAACACCATTGTGCAGCATCAATTTATGATTATCAAAATGAATATGTCTTATCAGATATAGTAATGGACACTTGAAAAGTAAACATATAGCAATTGAAAAAGATGCCTTTGCTAATTTCATGGCTGTAAACTAAGGTCCGACCGAGATCTCGGTCTCGGTCTCGGCATTCTCGGCCAAAAATCGAGCCGAGATATCCCTCTCGGCTCTCGGTCAAAAATGGCCGGGACTCTCGGCCGTGGCCGAGATTCGTAATGAGCTGTATAATTGGGGAGCTTGACGCCATCTCGCGAACTTACTGCGATTTTATTGGTGTCATATTGACATGAACTGACTTCAATTTCACTTTAAAATGAACGGAAGGAATAATTTAGAGTACCTAAGCGACCCTATCATACTATCGATAAAAATACCTAAAATTCGAATACCGGTTTTTGGGATACCTACATATAAAAATTTCAAAAAAAGTAAATATCCAAAAAAATTGCTGTATTTAGTTTGACGTTGGACTTACTATAGGTATTTGCTAGGGATTTTTATGTAATTTATACGTTTGTTATCCTTTCTACCAAGTCTCGGTCTCGGTCTCGGTCTCGGTCTCGGCCGAGACTAAAATATGAGTCTCGGTCGGACCTTACTGCAAACTGTTGATCGATCGATTTTGAAACCATCTGCTATCTTATGCGCGCTCGCTTACAGCTCGCGCGCGCAATAACGCTTCGAGTGTAATGATCATCTTAGCACACTTGTATCATAATGTACAATTTTGGCTAAATGATCGCTTTATTTAAATTGCAGCAATTGCATTAATAAATCAATAATGTCCAGCAGAGTTTGGCAAAAAGTAATCTGATTACTTCTTTCGATTAGGTAGTTTTCTATGTGTACTTTGTAATCTAGATATATTATGACTTAAGTACTGATATTATTAAAAAATCCGCGGCATGAATAAAACAGTTTTTTTCAGTACAGATGGCGCTTTTGAGAAGTGGTTAATTTTACGTCGGTTCGAAATCTTCGGACGGCCATATGTACTGAAAAACAACTACGACACACATGCGAAACGAAATTCGTAACTCGTGTCGATTTAAAGCACTCCCTTCGGTCGTGCTGTAATTTATCTCCACTCTGTTCGAACTTCATTTGTATCGTTATGTACTATTTCGAACAAGAATGATGAAATAATTCTCTTTTACATAGTATTACTGATTTTCCTTACGAACTACTGTCTGAACTCAGGGTTATGCAGTCGTAACTCGTAAGTCGTACTTAAATCTGTTAAGTAAAAGATCCTGATATTTCGCCCTGTCTTCGGAAATAGCACATTAATGTAGACGCTGGGAAACGGAAAGTTTGATTTCCTGACATTTAAAAAAATCTGAATCTCTTACCCGGGAAGGGAACATTGACATTCATTTTATTCTAGTTTTATTATGGGTGTCATCTTGTTGTAGTTTGTCAATGAGTTTTCGATATTTTTTCCGTCGCCAGGTGGCGCCACGCGACGTAGGCGATAGGCGTGAGGTCAAACAGCTGTCAGATTCATAGGTACTGATCATAAAATATCGAAATTCTATAGTATTTGGAAATTTACTGATTTTGTAATGGATTACGACCAGAAAACTGTCGCCTAACTGAAGATTGAGCTCCTAAATAGGGCCGCAAAGTACTAAAGAAAATTACTAGAACTTTGTTCAATTCATGGAAATTTACTTGGAACTGATTTATTTATTTATTTTAGAAACAATATTCCAAAAGTAATTGTTTGAATAAATAAACCAACAAGTATATAGAAAATTAAATTCGCGTATTTATCTTGACAATGTTATGGACTTCACGCCACAGTGCTGCCATTTCAACGCCCCATAGTGCCGGAAAATGTATAAAAAACCCTCATTGGCGTCACTCGTCCAGGACTTGGCTAGCAAAGTAGCATGAAAATCCATGACATGTTACGTTCAGCCATCGAACCAACATGGTACTTCTGGGTTCAATTTGACTTCCGTAATGTCAAAATTTCAGAATATTTTTTTATCATTAGTGACTCTACTCTATACCTTTTGACCTTTATTATCCAAAACATACTCGCTAATGGCAACATTGTAAGTTTGAGAAAATTTCATGGAAGGTTTTATTAGTGTTAGTTTGTGGGAAGCAATTAAAAAGCTGGTTTATTATAGTAGGAAATTAAATATTCGGTATATTCGATGTTCGGCAGTACCTATATGGTACGCATATTAACCAAATATTCGTGGCATCACTATACTAGTGACGTAGTGACAACCCTGGCGCCAGCGCCTCGCCGCCCCCAGCCCGCCGCCCCCGCCACCGCAGTTCGTTCACTCCGCGCGCGCTCGCTTCGAACACAATTCTCGTAGTTCCCGGAGTACTGCGGAAAGCGCACAGCACTTCGCTCGTTTCTCATCGCACTCCGTAGTTCCGCGTAGTGCACGCTCCACGCGCACCGGTTTCTACCGCGAGTGCTCTGCTTTCTCATATTGTTTACAACCAACTCTTTCGAGCTGATTGACCAAAATTACGAAATGGACGGCGACTTGTCTCAAGGTGCTTCCGGGGAGGCTTCCCCAACCTACGAGGAGGGGTAAGTGTCGTTCAGCTATATTTGCATCCTTTTAGTGTGTGTATTATCCAATAATCTTTATCACTTATGTTTTATCTATAGCTAAAATACCTTTGTGGTTCAATGTTACAAACCACGTGACATAATTTTGACACAATCATCAGTTATTTTCTATTTATCCATCATACCTTACTGTATTCAGCACTGATATTTTACGAAGCCACCGCCTGCCTAGAGGTTTGTAGGTAGATAGGTAAAAGTTATAAATAGGTGCCTAAATTGGCATAGAAACTAGAATCAAGTTCCGTCTCGCTTACCGGTTTTCTGGTAGGTACTTAACTTAAATATAAACCCAAGGAAAGGGTGAAAGAGTCTAATTAGGTTTGATGATGTTGATGCTCACAATTCACTGTAGTAGGTACCGTGGGTAGTTAGTGTAAAATTTGTGCCTTTGCCGAAATCTTCAGTGCAAATATGTAGGTAAATACAATCGGCGGCCAAAAATATGGTCTACTATTTTTCGACTGGAAGTAGTGGACCAGATTTTGGGCTGCACACAATGTCGACTAATGTCATTTTTATATTTGTTGATTTGAAGCATGTTTGATCCTTACGCTGTGCGACAAACACAGGGAATCTAGATAATTTTAGAAAAACAAAACTGTTTTCCTGTTCGCCGGCCTGGCCTGTTTTGTCCTGGTACATTATGACGGGATGGCTTAAAGGACTAGTAATTAATAGTAATTGTGGGAGCAGCCGTTAACAAAATTATTGACAGAAATGACAGAACACTGCAGGTCGCTCATAAGACATATAATAATATAACCATTAGGCTTAGCACATGATTAGTGCGACAATAAGTCGCCGCGAGATAGACTATCCCTTCCTCTTTTATTCATATAGTTTGTAAAAGATAGGAAGTCTATCTCGCGGCGACTTACTGACATACCAATCATGTCCTAAGTATACATGTTTGCTCTCGCTGTAGATTGTAAATTACGAACTTTTTCTGCTCGTTCTTATAGCCGTCTCACCCTAGGGCCAGGACGGAAAATAACTCATTTTATGTTTGGGCTTCTCCATTAATCACGTCATACTGTATAGGGGGAGGGGATGGGGGATTCGAGAAAAAATCACCAATTATCACCGTAGAGGAGAGGGGGTCATCGGACAAATCACGTGTAATTTTTTCCTGAAAATATCACCAAATATCACCATGGGTCCAAAATACACCAAAATCGTATGACGTGATTAATGGACAAGCCCTTTTAAAAATTACCTTGCTATCTGATATTTTTTTATGGTCAATGGTCATCAGGAAATACATTTCAATAAGTGAAAAATTATTAATCGGTCAAGTGAGAGTCCATACGATTCTTTATATTTTTTAGAATAAAACAATTATATCCAAAAATAAAAGTGTTTTCTAATCATTTTAATGTCTTCATTTAGTCGTATACCTGAAATCCAAATTCACACATTACCAGGAGCTTTTTAGAGCCTGTCAAATTATCGCTAATTAGTTTTTAGCCACTACTGCCACTAGCTCGGAAACAATACGTTGGATGGAAAACTAATTCAGGAAATTATAAAAGATACAATACCTAATTTAAAAAAATCTTACCAAAGCACAGGCATCATAATAAAGCTTTATTTTTAATATAATAAACAAACAAGGTTTATTCAACACAAAACAAAATTTAAGTAAATAAACTGAATTCTTAAATAAAACATCGCTGGATATCATTATTCAGTCTATCACTCCTTTCTGTAGCAACACATTCACATTACAAGTAGCAAGTTTCCTCGTGTATAGCGATGTCACTAACAAAGCAAATTGAACACATCCTGTCCTCTGATATCCCCTATGGCCTATGCCGTTCCCTTGTTTCATAAGTCAGTGATATTTTTTTAAATAATTTGCACTCGTACTTTAATAGGGCTTGGATTGAACAGAACGCCTTAAGCATCAGATTGCAATTTAATTTTATTTTCAGTCAATGTACAACATTGCCTGTCGAAGATAATGATAGACTTTATTTTACACAATTAATACTGAGCTTATAATATATGCGACGCCGCAAAGCCATAACGCTTCTGATGTAGATGCACCTCTGTTCTAGTGTTTTTAAATTGCAGGTATGTAGGGTAGGTATATATTACATTAAAATCACGAACTCGGAATTTGTTGCTATTCCAATTTGAATAAAGAATTATTTGAGCAGAAGGCAATTTTTCTTCTAATGTCCTTACACGAGGAGGATTTGGCACAACCCTAATAAAGAATTATTTCGTCCGCTGACAACCAAAACTCACTAAGTAACAAATACCTACTAGAAATAAAGCTCGTATCTCAGTTCTGATTCGATACTGACATACGAGGTTTCTAAGAGGAGTGACAGTTTCTATAGTGGGTTTTGTTTGTCAGTGGACGACATATAATAGGTTTTGTATCTTAGCGCCTACCATTCCTGCCGGTGTGTCACTGTAGTCGGGCAGAAAGGTGGAAGTACCAGTACGTAACATCTTAACAGAGAATATTTATTTGAATCACTATATTTATACAAGCTGTTTTTTACATTTCCTTTAAATTGGACAGGTTACTTGGGACATGTTGCCTGGTAAATCGGCTTTTGTAAATTTAGTAAAAAAAAATTTTTTCGTTTGATACATAATAATTAATAATAATTGAAATGGCAAGAAATGTGAGAGAACCTTAAGAATAAGATCTCAGATGACTGACGGCACATGTCAAAATAAGAATCATTAGGATGTAATAAAGGTTGCAATACACTTGTTCAGTCATTGAACATATTTTTTTAATAACTGAATAACAGTAAGAGTTAAGATAATAGTTTCTTAGACAAATTGATTATTTTTGACCTAAATGAGCTTCCCTTTAATTTAACAGAAATCAATAAAACACGATGTAGGTATAAATCTACATAAAATATTGTCATGTGTTTTAGGAGAGGAGTTTGTTAAATAGTATGTATTTTATAGGGTAACAATATCAAAATTACTCAAAATTGCAAAATTTCTTAGTCAACTCCATTGTACGAGTAAGTGTCAGGTGCGTTTGCTGGCAGTCCCAATAGATGGCACCTCAGTACAAGTTTGAATGCATTAGTCACATATTGGGACATTGAAAATATTAACACTTAGTCTTAATAAATATCAGTCTGTCTTAAAATAATGCAAATAATTGAGATATAAGCGAATTATTTCAAAGTTAAAGGCACATACATTTATCATCGATTAAATGGTATACTCTTGGGTCGACTCATTCGTTTTTCGTCACGTTCCTAAATTTGTCCGATTCTGCTTTTGTCACCCATTCTTTATTCGTCAAGTTAGTCTGCAGTCATTGTCGTCTTTGACCATAATAAGCTGTTAACCTTTTTCTTATTTCAACTCAATCGTTTTTTGTCATTTCGTATTTGGTCATATTCTAAGTTGGTACCGACTTCAGACTATGAAAATATACGAAAAACATAGATTTAACAGCGAACATGCCGAAACAAAATTATGACGAGTTAAGAACGAGACGGATTAAGATAAAGACGAACAACAAATTTGACCGAAGATGAGAAAGACCATCGACGATCGTGACGAATAAAGAATGGGTGACGAAAGCAGAATCGGACAAATTTAGGAACGTGACGAAAAACGAATGAGTCGGTCCAAGAGTATACCGATTAAATGCCGTAATAGTTGATTTTATCTTATCAATGGCAACTCAAGCTATGATGACGAGACGTCGGGCTCGGGTAATAATACTTCCACCTTACGTATTCTCCAAGCAAAATAGAGATGTGGAATGCATCCAAGAATAGCGTGACTGGAGGTGGAGAGTAACTAATGCCCTACTTAGCATGAAATTCCTGTTTCATTGATTTGCCATGGACCACTATTTGAAGATGTATATTTGAGAACCGAATAGGAAGGTTTTGTTAGACGAGATATTTTACATTTTTAGTTACCGTTGGAAAATTAGTATGATTTTTGGTCCAATCGTTTTAAGTATAACATTAGAAACTCCAGTAGCGTAGAAAAATTTAACACCTCCTTAGATGATATATAATATTACAGAAAAATTTGAATTAATTAAATGCGGTTTTGATAACCCCTTGCCGATTTCAAAGAATGAACTTGTGACAGTTATAAATTAATCCTTATTAATATGAGGGTAAGACTAGAGGGTAAGTCATTTTACCGAGTCTTCACGTCAAATATGTATATCGTCGGGGATAGTGCAATACCGCGTATCTAACACATGTCAATAAGATTCTTATTTCAAACATACTTCTATATATAAGGTTCAGTTCTAAACTGTCTAAGGTTCATTCTTAGAAATGGGCTAATATATATAGTTTATATTCGTATAAAAACCAGTCATGTATTTCATGTTCATTAAGTGTGATTGAAAGGGAAAAAAACCGGCCTAGAGTATTTGGGGTCATGCTCAGTGTAGGTTCCATAGTTTTTAAAAATGGCTGGGCCGATCACGTTCGAAATTTAGTTATTTCAAATTATTCCATAAGCCCATGATGCTCGTATGACCTTTTCTCATATTTTATGGACCCATATCAAAAGTTGAGGTGGCGGACACAAAATTAGGGATAACAATAAAAATCTACTGTTCTATTTCCTATAAAACTCCGTTGCAGCACTTGCAGCTCCGCCTGCGTAGCGTATGATAACTAGACCCCGGATTGTTGTGGCGGTGACGTCACAATAGGGTGGTTTGGGGAGTAAATGGAACGGTAGAAAAAATGATACATAAATTATAAGATAATATAAGAAATGACATATTGTGTAAATGCATACGAGATTGTAATTATTATTTTATGGTATAAATAAAGCAAACAGTTTATATCTAAGGTCAAACTTTATACAGGTTTATATAGTTTGCTTACATTGATAAAATTAAGTCTAATATTTATGTACGATCCATTTACTGAACAGTTGAACGAAATTCTTATTCGACCGGTCTGTTTTTTGTCGAAAACTAGTAAACTTAATATAAAAATAAATAATATAAATAAATTCAGTGAAATTTTTTTATTATGAATTTATTCATATTTATACGTTTACGTACCTATAGTAAATAAAATTATGTTTTCTTTGGTGAAACTAATATAATTTTTTATCTTATCTTATACTTTATGTATCATTTTGTTCTACCGTTCCATTTACTCCCCAAATCACCCTATTGTGACGTCACTGCCACAACAATCCGGGGTCTAATGATAACTTGATAAGCGCAGGTTATACTAATTCGGGAGCATATAACGATGCTTTAAAAATTGTTTTTTGTATGGTAAACGTTACACCTTATTAAATTTATACGCCCGATAAGTTTACCTAGAATAAACTGATCAGGTCGTCTATTCAAAAAAGTTTCTCTACTCAAAACTCAAAATCAGTATTCCGAAGCATCTCCATTCTCCAAGGAGCCTGTCAATATTTACGAAACTTATGGCCGGACAAACTGCAATCGCCGTCAGTCGATGCCGCTGATTTAGAGTATTTCCTATCCTATGAGTGATGGAAAGAAGCAGTATAAGCACACATTGTTTGCGCATTACATGGTTGTGCTGGAGTTTAGTTGGATGAGCGGAGTGCAGGTGCAGGAAGCGCGTCCTCGGCTCGCGCCAGGCACGCGCCTCGCAACCCTCCCGCTGACTTTTGAAAGTGCACTTTCTCCTCGGTGCATCTCCCGACTCGACGCGCCCTTTATTCCACGTGAATTATAGACTTCCGCACAATGCCACTCGATCTTCTTCGCGGGTATTAAACGAGCTTGACCACGAGCCGAGACCATATGAATTGAATAGTCAATTTGTAAAGCATATTATTAAAGCAGCCGAACTCGTTTTGATCACGTCGCGTCGTCGCAACAAATTTGTTGCAAATTCTGTGGAAGCCGACGTATTGGAATCGTGGCGTAGTCACAACATAAACGTGTCGAGTTCGTGTACGATGGCTCATGGATCTGGTGACAGCATGGGTGTTCGACTAAATGCACTCGCAACTTTTGTAACAAAATACTTCATGCTTTTTGTTGTTCATTGGTCGGCCACAGAATTATCAATATGCGTCTGGAAGCAAGGAGTCGTAGTATTAAGAGTAACGTCTAACGTAGATCATCTCTTTATAAACAGTAGATGGCTGTAGGAGGGTATGATCACAATTCGCATATGTTGTTGTGACCAATCTTCCGATTAATTGAGGCACTCTGGTCTAGACGTCCCATTTCCTTTGCGCGTTCGTTGACTCGTGGGAGTTGGTCGACGGAGCGACGCCCGGTCCTGCGCGCACGCAACACCACTAAGTACTATTTCATGCACGTTGAAGTTTCCCGGTGCACGAATTGTACGATGGCATCATATCAGACGGAAGTGTGCGTTAGTTAAAAAGGTCGAAATAAGCTTCACTTGTATTAATTCATTAATAATAGTATGTACATGATGAACCTACGTATAATTTGTAACTGTACACTGTACCATGCTAGACTGTACCATATAGACTTATCTTAATACATGTGTGGTATAAAGGTATTAAACCGTGTGTAGTAGCTGCGTTATTTTGTCGATTTTAGACGTCATGCTCCCTGGAAAACCCACTGACCGTTTTGTGATTTATTGAAACGTATTGCTGATGTACACGAATATGTACTGAATTAGTACATACTTATAAAAATTGTACTTCAATAGAACGAGAGAGTAGGTATATACAATTCAGCCAAAATGGGACCAATCAACCGTCCGTCTGTCTGTCCGTATAATTATGTCGCAGGCATTTTAATCAAACACCTACATTTAGTACATCGTGATTATAAATGATAATATGTGCGTAGATAAAAATATTTTAGGTTACATCTAATTATGATTGGCCGTGTGATGACGGCATGAATGAATACATTTGTCGTCGCCTCAACTCTTCCTGCGGGTGTCGTAAGAGTCGACTAAGGGATTTGAGTGTCACTGAACATTTTTGATAGAAGATACATAATGGGCAGCATCGTCATCATAGTAGACACAGCGATCGCCAATCTACTTGCCCGGCTTGGTGATTATGGGCATTTACCTCCTAATGGGCGTTTCCAAAAAAAACCCAAAAAACCTGAATCTTCCAGATCTGGACGTGCCTGAGCTCATTCGAATCAGAATCAGAATCACGGGCTCAATTCGGTATACTCTTGGGTCGTCTCATTCGTTTTTCGTCACGTTCCTAAATTTGTCCAATTCTGCTTTCGTCACCCATTCTTTATACGTCACGATCGTCGATGGTCTTTCTCATCTTGGGTCAAATTTGTTGTTTATCTTTATCTTAATCCGTCTCGTTCTTAACTCGTCATAATTTTCTTTCGGTATGTTCGCTGTTAAATCTATGTTTTTCGTATATTTTCATAGTCTTAAGTCGGTACCAACTTAGAATATGACCAAATACGAAATGACAAAAAACGATTGAGTCGAAATAAGAAAAAGGTCAACAACTTATTATGGTCAAAGACGACAATGACTACAGACTAACGTGACGAATGAAGAATGGGTGGCGAAAGCAGAATCGGACAAATTTAGGAACGCGACGAAAAACGAATGAGACGACCCAAGAGTATACCCTCAATTCGATTTAGGGCTGATTTTTCAATCCTCAGTTAAAAGTATCCGTCAGTTAAAAGTATTACCATCCTTATCGCTGGTCATCAGTCAAAAAAAGATAGAGCTAACATTTATTTGACAGTTACTGTTATGTTATCTGGGGATTGAAAAATCAGTACTTAGATAATTAAAAAATGTTGGACATTTTTTGTACGAAATTTGAGTTTCCTTTACGTGACGCTTCATGGTAAGTTTATACAAAAAAACATGACGTACTTAGGTAATGGATTTTTTTAGAACATATTTTTTTATTATCGAGATGGAATCAGTTCGTGATTTTGATTCGAATAAGCGGAGGCACGTCAAGATCTGGAAGAATCAAGTTGTCGGGATTTTTTTTGGAAAACGCCCTAATGCCTCTATACACGCATAGTTGATAGGAGAGGACTACTTCCAGCAGTGGACTGAGATAAGCCGATGTCATTATCGTCACAGTTAGGTATTATTATATTTTCGTAGCAGCTATGTAGCTATAAAATATTGTTATGGCGTTGACAATCATCCGCTTTTGGAAATTACCTGTAAACGTGCGTTTATCTCTAGTTTAATTACCGTGGAGTCTCGTATCTTCACCTAGGATACCTATCTTCGTATAGTGTGAAAAGCTGAAGTTTCTGCCTTATTTTCAGGGCAAACTGTAACGTAACAAAGTACCTACATGTTTTTCAAATTTGCTATTTTGTCATTATCTGTGCCTTAAAATGAATGCGGAATCATCAACTTTTTATCCTAGGCGAAGATACGAGAGTCGACGGTACATTGCGAGCCACTTTATTTTGTATGGATATTGTTTTTAATCGTAAGTAAAAGTTACCTACCTAAATTTATTTCAGTATTATGTCCTATACCACCGATATTCGTGGATTTTTATACACCGTCAATAAACCAGCGTTTCTTGGTCTAGCTAGTGGATCGAATACACACTTACCACTGAAATCATTAATATTAAATAAATTCATTCCTTAGGTCTACTCCACTCACGTCATAGATTGTTTATCTCGGGCCAGCCCAGATCATACCCATGAATTATTTATTTGCATGAAGATTGTTAACTGCAACTGCTCAAAACAGAAACTGAATGCATGTTTACGAAATCTGGAAAAACAAGAATTCTTAGTTGCCATTCTGTAAAACGTATAATCTTGCAGACATGCATGTTTATCATGACATTTCTCTTAAGTTGATAATTTATTCCATCTCCTGCAAGATGTCAATTCTTGAAGACCTTAGATATTTTGATTCTGCCGCCATATATAAGACATGTACCGATAAAAAACTGTAAATTTCAAATAATAAAATCGGATCGGTATAGCCTCGTCCTGCCCGTATACTAAATTAGAGCTTTTGAAATTGAAACCTAATGAGTTCGAAAATATAATCGCTTTTCTTTTGTTCTAAACCATCGAATATGTCCTTTATAAATCACATTGGGCAGGACGAGGATAGTTTGGTAGCTATAATTTCAAGCTTTGGAAATAAACCAGGAAGTCTTAACTTAGCTGACTGTAGTACTTTTGTGTCACTACTGCATTTCAGGTACAGTACAGCTTTTTCGAAACCTCTTCCAAACTATCATTTCCAAACATTTTTTCTTTTTTGTATGCAGTTTTCTATGTTATGGGACTGTCGTCAATATAAATCTGGCCATTCTCCCCGTGTTCCTTAAGATATCCTTGACTTATGCATAATATCCTTGATACTTTTTGGCACTGATTTCGCTTCGTAAAACTATGCCAAAGAGACTAAAATTTGTACAGGATTAAATAATTGATTGAAGACCCATAGAAAATTCACATAATATGTGACATAATTCCCTTCACAGAGTATTACTGCGCCCAAGGCAGGGATATATTAAAAAAAAAACATGGAGATTAACCAGAAATATTGGTCACTTCTGCAGAATACAAAATCGTGCAGTGGAGAATTAAAAAAAGAGCTTGGAAAAATAGATTTCGAAGGGGTTCTGAAGAACATGTATTGTGAATACTGAAATTGCAGTTTCATTTCAATTTGCCAGTAATTATCGGTACACTCTTTAAACAAAAAATGTAGAAAAAAATGTTGTTTTTTTTTGGTTGCTTTTCCAATGTTGAATTGGTACATTATTTTTACGACCTTCCGACAAACTATGCCATAATGTGAAAATAGCTTCATGAATGTATTTATTTACCGACAATGGCCAACATATTGCAGTCTTGTAACTTTGAAATCGAAAATACATCTCGTTAAAGGTTAATTTAAAAAACCCAGATCTTAACTTGAGAAACTTACAAGCTTTTAAATTGTTTGTTTAGAAAAAAATGTTATCGAAGGGAAGGTACGAAATACTAAATCTTTGGTATGAATATGAAACGACGCCTTCACACACCGCACTGACTGATACAATGAGGGTTTAAGATATTTTTTCTGCCACCAGGCGGCGCTGAGCATGAAGTCCAAGGCAGCCGTCAGATTCAATACTATTTATAGGTACTAAATATAAAATTTGGACACGTATTTGTAAGTTTATTGATATTGTAATGGATTACGACTAGTAAACGGTCGCTGAACTGAAGATTGAGCTCTAAAACAGGGGCGCAAAGTCATTGGTACTAAAGAAAATTACTAGAACTTTAATTTCATGGGATTTGACATGAAACTATTTTTTGAGACGCGGCGATACTCTTTTATTTACACGGGAGTGCGTATCTTTTGTTCGTGTTTATAGCCGATAGTTCATAGCTTAGTAGCTCGCGGTGAGACCAGTGCCTAAAGTAATAGATACGAATAAATAAAACTAAAAATATACAGAAAATTAAATACGCGGATTTATTATGACAGTTTTACGCCACAGTGCTGCCATCTCACCACCCCATAGCGGCAGAAAAAGTATCAAAAACTCTTATTGTACTGATACTTTCGTAAATAAAAAGGCCAATCGTAGGTATCCTGGATGTTCATTCGTTTCAATAGTTTCTTAGTGGCGATTGGTGTGGGGTATGAATATTGTCTGCTCATTTACGCCCTGTTTCAAAAACCCCGGATAAACATATCCGTCATATAAAATGACCAATGGCCATAAAAAAAATAGCTAACATCTAGTAAGACTATTTTTCGGGTATAGTGAAACAGACCCTCAGGGTTATCTACTTATCATTATCACCGTTACCTTTCGTCAGTTGAAAGTAAAAAAGCTAAACAAATATGGCTGACATTCCATAGCAATTTTGACGTCTTTGACACATCAATTGTTTGAACTTCAGGATTAATTAAACGTAAGTTTACGCGATTAAGGCCCGTTTGTCTTTAAAATATTCAGGATTAAGGTTTATAGTTGCTAATAATACTAAGATTGTGTTTTGCGTGATTATGAAATAATGCAAGTTTGTAGGTTTGTTTACATTTTTTTAACTTTCAACTGAGCAATGATATTATACGTTAATAATGAAAGGAAATCATTTCTTATGCAACTAGCTAGCCGATTAACACGGGGTTCACTCGTTAAGTCCTTACATTTTAACACTTCCAGCCCTATCACCACTTCCACCTTTAGTATGCGTTAGCGTCAAGCAGTGCAATCAAAATTTGACCTTGACGGCTATTTCATAATGTTAATTGTGATGAGGCAGATCTGCTACTAGGCATACGGAAGGTTAAACCTTGGTTTCGCAACTACGTAAAAACATTAAATACTTAAATGTGTCTCTACCTCCTTGTCGGGTTATCATTATTGGCCGGCAAGAAGAAAAGAAAATTATATATGTCATTCATCGACCGAAAAACTCTAATGTCACAAATTTAATGAAGAGAAGCACATGCATGTAAAATATAAATAGAAATCTAAACTACTTCAAGAAACCTATAATAAGTGCCGCTACCGTCTAGCTACAATGTTCACTCGATAAGGAAAAAAGGAACCAGTACATAATTATAATTGGTAAGTTGCACCCCCATTTTTGGCCACATCGAGCCGGACTTTTCCTTTATTGATTTATTTAATACATTATTCAACCTTGTTGCTCACTGAATTAGCGGTTCAAAATTATTTCGGTTTATTTAGGTTTCGTATTTCTTAACAAATGTTCCGTCTTTATTTCAAATATTAATGTATGGTCAGTGTTCTAAGCTATTGATTATTGTCTGTTATTAATATTTACGTAGCGTGTGGGATTATTCATCGCGCTACCTTTTGCACAAATGCAAATAATTTATAATTGTCATTTTGTGTCATATTTTTTCACGGGACATTTTTGCATGTCATGTTGCTTATAATTCAGTGTATTTAAGTTAAAAATACATTGAACTGAACTGAACAGGTATGGGTAAGCTATTCCTAAAAGCCTCAGTTTTTCTTCAACTGTAATTAACGTTGATTCTTTATTTTGTGACTTAGTAGTAACATATCTTGTATTAAGGTATTATACAGGATATACGTTCTTCGACTTACATTAAGTTACCATCCAAGTTGAACGTAATTTATAGTAATTGTGCAAATTAGGCATTTTTATTTTTAAATTTTTTTCGAGCTGTCATTATAACAGCGAACCATGGCAACGCCTAGTACTAAGTCTGAAGCGAGACTCAAACTCGCGGAAGCTAAACGTGCTCAATGTTTCATGCGCCTCCAAGGCATTTATGAGATGATCCCAAAGCTTAATAGCGACAAGAAGATTTTCTCGCAGTTCATCGCGCAAGCTCGATTGGTCGACCAACTGAGGAAAGAATTTATTGAGCTGATGGATGACGTCAATCTTCTGAACTTGGAATTGAACCCAGAGCACACCGTGAACTATAGTGCAATGAGCGCATTTGAAGATATCTACTGCGTAATCAAATGTCAAATTTCAAAAATTGACGCACCTGCTTCGAGCTTCTCGACACCCCGGGAGTCAAGTCACTCATGTCACGACGACTCTATTAAAATTCCACGGATCGATCTGCCTTCGTTTGATGGAGATATTCAAAACTTTCCATTCTTTTATGAAACATTTAAGCGTGTTATACATGAGAATAAAAAACTTACAGATTCTGAGCGTGTTCATTATTTATTTAGTCATCTGACAGGAAAGGCAAAGTCTATCTGTGCGGGAGTTATACCTGCCGCAGAAAACTACAACACAGTTTGGGAAGCTTTAATCGCGAAATATGATGATAAACGCGCATTAGGTACGTCATATTTAAGCCAGCTGTTTTCGATGAAGCCTGTCAATGTCAACGGTCCTTCGGCATCTAATTTAGAAAAAACAATTGATTCTTTTGCTGCTACTATTTCAGCAATAAGGCAACTGAAGCTCGAGAACTTGAGTGATTTTATTTTCATTCATCTGGGTCTTAAGTTATTAGATTCAGATACAACAAAGAATTTCGAGATGTCGATTCGAAATTCTTCTAAAATGCCTACATATGACGAATTCATTTGCTTCGTTAGGGAACAAGTGAAGATTTTATATCGCACATCGCAACGAGCGCCACCCAAGGTTGAAAGCTCCGCTGCCAGCAATAGCAATCCGCGGGCTCCTCTTCCTCGCACGCCTCAAGCGTATGTCAGCACGCACGGGAATGACAACGAGTATCCATGTGCTATGTGCAAGAGTAATGATCACTCGCAACTTTATAGTTGTAACAAGTTTATAAAACTGACGCCTAACGAAAAATTTAATTTCGTTAAGGAAGTTCACGCGTGCACAAATTGCTTGAACACGCAGCATACCTCATCTAAATGCTCTTCAAAGAAAACTTGTCGTAAATGTAAGGGTAAACATCATACTACTTTACATTTTGATACCTCGAAATCTACTGCGAATACAAACGATTCCAAGTCCTCACATAAGAATGATTGTGAAGATACCACAAAATCATCTGTAAAGGACAACAAACCATCTGTATGTACATTATCGTCATCGGGCCTGAGTGAATCTCCCATAACGGAAGTACTCGGCACTGCTAAGGTACTCGCTAGTGGACGTAACGGCAAGGACAAGGTTTTGAGATGTCTGATCGATCCGGGCTCACAGAAACATTATGTTACACTGCAGTGCTGCAAGAACTTAGGTCTCTCGGTACGTAGCAGCCCTGTGACCTCAGTAAGCGGATTGTGTGGAACGAAAATCAAGAAACCCATCCGAGGAGCTGTAAGCTTAACTTTTAGGTCAAGATATGATCCTAAATATCAATATACTATCGATGCGCTAGTTTTAGATGAAATTACGCCCGATTTACCCACCTGTCATATTGATTTATCGGCTCTATCGTCTTCTGATCTGCTTGATAATTTACATCTAGCAGATGACACCTGGGCTACCCCAGGCGAAATAGATGTGCTTCTTGGTGTTAAATTATTCGCCAAATTATTCATGACAGAGGTAATTGTAAACGAGCCTGGTCTGCCTGATGCTTTGAAAACTACGTTGGGTTATGTCATACTAGGTGATGCTCCCACAGTCGATGCTTCCTATTCGGCAGCTGGGTATTTTACTTCTGTCGATGTAGGAAATTTGATGCAAAAATTTTGGGAAATTGAAGACTTAGATGGAGGAGTAATTCATAGTCCAGAAGACAGAAATGCTGAAGAGATGTTCAAAAATACTGTCAATCGCTTAGAAGATGGGCGGTATGAAGTAGCACTTCCATTTAAATTGGACCCAAGCAATTTAGGCGATTCCTACAAGATGGCTGAACGCAGGTTTTTATCGCTGGAAAGAAAATTTCGCTTGCAACCTGAATTGAAAACAGCTTACGATGAAGTGATTCGTGAACATATTGATAAAAGTTACTTATCTGAGGTTCCGAACGATAAGTCAAATGATGCTTATCATATACCTTCTCATGCAATTGTCCGTAATGACAGGACTACTACAAAGGTTAGAGTAGTTCTAGATGCTAGTGCGCAGACCACAAGCGGTTTATCATTAAATGATATTCTGCACGCAGGACCAAGTCTTCAAGCCGATTTGTTCTGCATTTTACTCAACCTACGATTGTTTTCCGTAGCTATCACGTCTGATGTACGTCAAATGTATCTGTGTATTGACGTACGGGGGGAGGATCGTCCTTATCAGCGTATACTTTATAGGTTTAGCCCTGAGGAAAGTATTAGAGTGTTTCAGTATAATAGGGTAGCTTTCGGTCTACGCAGCAGTCCTTTTCTCGCACTGCGAACTGTCAAACAGTTAGTAGCCGACGAAGGTGATAAATACCCACTTGCAAAAGATATTGCATCTCGTGATATTTATATGGATGATGTAGCCAGTTCAGTTATTGACGAAGAGCAGGCTGTGCTTGCGACTAAACAACTGCTGGAATTGTTCTTGAAAGGCGGTTTCCAGCTAGCTAAGTGGTCTTCAAATTCTGCAGCTGTTCTAAAGGAAATACCGGAAGAACTACATCTGTCCCAAAGTGTCACCTTCGATGATGATACAACATTGAAGATATTAGGTCTTCGTTGGTATCCTGGTGAAGACGTATTTAGGTTCCAGGTTAGCCCTGACGATCGACCGTGTAATAAAAGAAACATTCTGTCGTCAGTAGCTCGACTATTCGATGTTCTGGGCCTGGTTGCCCCTGTTATCGTATTCGCCAAGCTTCTTATAAAGGAGTTATGGTTGTTGAAAATGGACTGGAACGAATCGCCGCCTGATCATATCGTGCGTCAGTGGCAACAGTTCCAAAGTGAACTACCGCTACTTTCTAACATGAGTATCCCACGACATATTGGTGTTATTGAAAATTGCTCATTAACTATCGTCGGTTTTGCGGATGCAAGTGAAAAGGCGTACGGTGGAGTAGTTTACGCGTACGTAACCATTCCTAATGATGACCGAGGTCTCATTAATTTAATTTGTGCCAAGTCAAAGGTAGCGCCTGTAAAGGTTGTCAGCCTAGCAAGGTTGGAATTATGCGCAGCATTGCTATTGTCGCAGCTCATGAAAAGGGTTATTGATACCTACTCATCGAGATACCGAATTGACTCTGTATTGGCATTTTCGGATTCAACAGTAACACTTTGTTGGATTCATTCGTCGCCTCATCGATGGCAAACCTTCGTAGCCAATCGAGTTACCAAGATCCAAGAGAACTTGTCAAGTGATCACTTTCATCACATCAAAGGAACAGAAAATCCTAGCGACTGCTTGTCTAGAGGCTTAACTCCAGCTCAACTGGTGAACCATCCACTATGGCTATCGGGCCCTCCATGGATGAAGCTTTCAAAAACTGAATGGCCGATTCAAGCATTTGTACCGGACGAAGTTATCGCTCCTGAAGAAAAAACGATTTCTTTATTTACATTTGACAATTCGAAAGACAACATAATTTACGACTTGTCGAAACGGTTCTCGTCATGGACACGTTATGTACGCACAGTTGTTTATGTGTTGAAATTTATTAAAAAATTGCCTTTAGGTCCTATTAATGCTGATGACATAATAGCAGCCGAATTAGAGATTGTACGAGCTCTGCAAATGGTTTATTTCGGTCAACATATTTCAGACATGAACCTAAAGAAAGGTTTTACAAAGAGTTTAGCAAATCTGAAGCCATTTATTGATGATGGCATCCTTCGCGTTGGAGGACGTCTGAGTAATTCCAGTGAAGATTACGATTATAAACACCCCGTGTTATTGCCACGTCGTGATCATATCATTAATCTGCTGATCGATCATTATCATCGACGCAATTTACATGCAGGACCTGAAACTCTTATATCTATTCTTCGACATCGATTCTGGATTATATCCGCTAGATGTATTATTCGGCATCGGATTCACTTATGCAATTACTGCTTCCGGATCAAGCCAAAAGCTAACTACCCAATGATGGCAGATTTACCAGCATGTAGGGTAAATCAAGTTGAAAAGGCTTTTATTCATACTGGGTGTGATTACGCTGGCCCATGGTATTGTACCCCTGTTCGACGAAGAGGAGCAAAGAGTCAAAAGGTGTATTTGTGCTTATTCACATGTCTCACAACGAGAGCAATTCATTTGGAACTTGCTACCGATTTAAGTACGGCAAGTTTTATGTCAGAATTTAAGCGGTTTTTATCCAGACGTGGTCCTGTAAAATATATGTACAGTGATAATGGAACTAACTTTCAGGGAGCCAATACGTATTTGAAGGAGCTTCATGACTTCCTCGCTAATGAATATCGTGATGCTTGGGAGAATGAACTATCCGCCAATCAAATAATTTGGCGATTTATCCCTCCTAGTGCTCCCCATTTTGGAGGATGCTGGGAAAGTAATGTCAAATGTGTCAAGTCTCATTTGTTTCGTACAATAGGTAAACAAATATTGTCATTTGAGGAATTAATGACAGTTTTAAGTCAAATTGAGGCTTTATTAAACTCGCGACCTTTATCCGTTCTAAGCTCTGATCCAGCTGAACCTTCTGCATTGACTCCAGCTCATTTTCTTAATGTTACTCCATTAACATATCTTCCAGCTGCGTCTGTTGCAGAGGTAACATCTGATCATCTTTTGCAAAGATATCAATTATTAGATCGTTTGACTCAATCGTTTTGGAAGAGGTGGCGCGATGAATACTTGCACACGTTGCAAACTAGGCAAAAATGGAATACTCCTTCTCAACCTGTTAAGGAAGGAACAGTTGTAGTCATCCTTCAAGAGAACGTTATGCCTCTACATTGGCCGTTAGGTCTTATAACGGAACTAATTGCAGGCAAAGACGGTATTGCTAGAGTTGCTTTAGTTAAAACAAAATCTGGCATACTTAAACGACCTTTAGTCAAATTATGTCCTTTGCCTTCGCAATGATTATATTATTAGTTTTGTCTTATGTTATATAGGCATAAATATAGTTATGTTATTTTAGTTTTCTCTGAGCAATAAGGATGCTATTTTGTGATAAATAATTTATTTGTGTTAACTATTTCGAAAGCTATTTCTTTCAAGGCCGGGGGAATGGTTTCGCAACTACGTAAAAACATTAAATACTTAAATGTGTCTCTACCTCCTTGTCGGGTTATCATTATTGGCCGGCAAGAAGAAAAGAAAATTATATATGTCATTCATCGACCGAAAAACTCTAATGTCACAAATTTAATGAAGAGAAGCACATGCATGTAAAATATAAATAGAAATCTAAACTACTTCAAGAAACCTATAATAAGTGCCGCTACCGTCTAGCTACAATGTTCACTCGATAAGGAAAAAAGGAACCAGTACATAATTATAATTGGTAAGTTGCACCCCCAAACCTTGTAATTAACACTGGATTTTGCAGGTATACTTGAGAGCATATGTAGGTCTTCAAACTTACCGAAACTAGTCCTGTGGCAATAAAATAAAATCCGATCCTGCATTATATTTTCTAATAAGGATAAGTGCGATAATAAATAACTAGGTTTTAGAAATACCAATTTAATATCCCATTGTTGTTTACTTTATAAGTTAGCCTACAAATGTGATACACGCGGAATTTGGTACATACCTGGTGCATGCGGAAAGTAGTGAGAAGTAAAAAAAGTCTTTAACGACAAAAGTTGTCAGCAAGACAGTTACTTTGACAGCATACACGATGGCCACTTTAGTGGCCGCTGGCGTGGTAGGAATGACAACACACGACCACTTTAGTGCTTCTTGTGTTCGAAGGGTCAACATAGTCCCTGTGTCGCGTGATCACCGAGGGGGAATGGGGGATCAAAAATACCTCAAATATGTTTATTTCATGGATATTGTTATATTTTTCATATCTCAAGTCTTACTTTCGGGTTAAGTTTGTAGGAATCTTGACGCTGGGACGGGACGGTGTGCGCTTAGCTTTAAGTCTAGTTACGTCATCGGTTCAAAATATATGGTAATAGTATGCGGCGCCTCAGGGCTATACGGGTCATAGGTATTTTCATATTCGTCGCGAGAAACAGCATTGTTAGCAATCGCCTTTTTTATCTAGTTTGCATTTTTTAAGCAAACTATAGTAATTACATAAAGCCGGTTAACTTTTTCAATTACATCGGGTAAAAAAATACAAACGGGTACACAAAAATGCATTGCCAGTGAAATTTTGGGACATCGAATAGGCCAAATTAAAAACATGTTCAGTGCTTAAAAAAATTTGGTCAAATTCACACCTTATTGTTGTAAAAGTATGGTGGTCTTTCCTTCTGTAATTTGAATTGACTAGACATGTTCTTTCCGTGGACCCTACAAATAATAATTTGGTAACTGTTGGTATGTCAAGTAAATCATATGCCAAGTTTGTTGGCAAGTGATATTCGGCATAATGAAAATGTGCTGGGTACTATAAGTACTTAATCTGAAACTTTTGTAAGAAAATCCCCTTAAGTTGTTTATTCTGCATCCCAAAAGCTCAGTGGCAGCGGGAATGCGCTTATTTTTAGGGCTTTCCATCGGAACACTATTCTTTCTTATGGATTTTTAGGGGAGAATTTTTTTTGTGTACAAAAATGAAAACAGTGAACTTACATATGTTATTTAACTTCTCACAGCATGGCATCGTTTGAGCCGAAATGAGGCCGACAATATTGATATTTAAAGGATATCTTGTGTAATGAATATAGTATTAGCCGATATACCTATGCGCAAACTATTAACTGTTTTGATAGTGTATTTCTTGGTAAGGGTGCTGCAACATTACAGGGTGGGGGGTGCATGTGCACTATACGGACGAGGGGTGTGGCCGACGCGGCGCGTCATTGGTGGGCGCGCTCGATGTTGCCTTGCAACTTGCAAGGGTAGCAAAAGCATTACTAGTGAGGGCGTTTGCTTAAATATTTGCTAAGACAACTAAAAAAAGCATGATTGATATTAACAAGTATATCACGCTTATATCAAACCAAACTTGAATAGTTGCTACATTTTCTGTTCGAACACCTTACATCTGCATCGTACGCCCAAACGCAACAAGTGGTTCACTATAAATCTGCAGATGACTGAACCCTTGAATGCTTGACCTTGACAAAGATTTATTCAAAGGGTCTAGCAGGATAAGCTAACAAGAGTTGCCCCCTCAAGGGATTTGGTTTTAATTTGAGGTGCAGTAGTGGGAAGCCCTAAGAACACTGGATGCGTAATATCAGCCTCCGATCTTCTTTTGTTTCAGACTTATTCACGAAAATGTCATAAACCATGGTAATCTTTAAACTGATATTAACTAAACCAAGTAAGCGAGAGTGACCAAATAAATTCAGAATTATAGAGCGTGAAATGGGGTTCATAATGCATATTTTTAAAGACATTCATATCTTCAAACTTGGATGAAAAAAAAATGTTTTTTTTCGGTTATATTTTTTGCCACTTCTCGCAGAGGCACAACTACCAAAAAAATTACTTAATAAGCCACAACTGACAACTACGTATACATTTAAAAAGATTTCGAAAAATCATGGTGCGTCATGTCAAAAAAAAAAATTACGAACGCATGTTTTCGCACCATCTGTACAAGAACACGACAATCATTGATAAATAACGTAGTTGTCAGTTGTGGCTTATTAAGGAATTTTTTTGGTAGTTGTGCCTCTGCGAGAAGTGGTATAAAATATAACCGTAAAAAAAACTTTTTTTTTTCATCCAAGTTTAAAGATATGAATGTCTTTAAAAATATGCATTATGAACCCCATTTCACGCTCTTTAATTCTGAATTTATTTGGTTACTCTCGCTTACTTGGTTTAGTTAACATCACAGTTTAAAGATTACCATGATTTATGACATTTTCGTGAATAAGTCTGAAACAAAAGAAGATCGGAGGCTGATATTACGCATCCAGTGTTCTTAGGCCTTCCCACTACTGCACCTCAAATTATAACCAAATCCCTTGAGGGGGCAACTCTTGTTAGCTTATCCTGCTAGACCCTTTGAATTCTGACATGTTGTCAATAGAGTCAAGAATACATGATAAGTACATGTATAAGTATGTACATCACTATGCATCTAAGGGTTAACAGTGGTGACATGTTGCCAGTCAGATCATTTGGATTGGATGGTAAAAATACTGAGGTGGAATATTGAAAATTCGTGATCAAAATCTATAGAACCTTTTTGTTATCAGTATACCTATGTCAAAAGCCCTTGTGGTCGAGTGGTAAAGCTCACGGCTGCTACACAGCGATCCTGGGTCATACATGGAATGAGTTTTCATAGAACTTATAACTAGTCGTTTGGTAGGGATTCACAAGTGCTTTATGGTGAAGGGAAACATCGTGAGGAAACCTGCATACATCTGCGAAGAAATTCAGGGGTGTATGTGTAGTCCCCAACGAGTCCAACAACTGCTGAGCTAGCGCTGGGACCTGGGACCACGCATAATAGGCACATTTGATGTAGAGATGCGCTTTTTTCGTTGCATTACTGCAATACGAACTAAAGGAAGTACCGGAATAGTACATTACTATAGAGGACGGGAAACGAAGGGTTACAGGCCAAGTAGGTATATCTGGCCGAAGGAACTGAGGCCAGATAGGAATACGCGGCCTGTAACCCTGTTTCTCGCCGAGATTTGTATAGTGCTTTTCTCAAACTTGCCATGAAATAAAACGAACTGATTTCGCCGAACCATACTATTTTATTTGTAAATAAACCAATAGTACACAGTACAGTATCGTACAATATTAAAAAAAAAACATTCGCGCCTAATTTTTTTTTATCTGTTTGAGGTATCCTTTTACCTGGTGGTATAGACATTAGTTCTTAGGTTATTTTTTTTTCTGTGGCTAAATGTCAAGACATAGTGTCACAATTTGACGTTTCAAAACAAAAGACAGTTTGTTTGCAGTCCTAGGTGTGAAATAAATACATGAATAGTTATTTATTATACAAGGGGGCAAAGTTGTTGTTTAACTGTCGTGCCAATATTGAGACCTGAGCTAGCGAAAGATTCCAAAATTGAGCCACGAGCGTAGCGAGTGGTTCAAAAACTGGAATCTTGAGCATTGCGAAGGTCTCAAGGCACGAGAGTTGAACAAACTTTGCCGCCAAGTGTAATACAACTTTTTTCCCCTCACTATCGCGAGGAAATATGATTACAAATCTCATTCAAATGTAAATTAACTTAAAGAAACTATTTAAAACTCAATGTCGAAACGTATCGTAGAATAGAGTTACTTATGGAGCTTAAATATTGCCAATGGCTTACAAAGTCACATGAGAAACGACCAATTTAACATGTGAGCTCCGATTGCGCATGTTTACTACGGTCATACAGATCCACTTATACTAGGCAGTAGGGGGCTATAGGAATTAGAGAAATGTCAAATTACTTTATTCACAAGTGTGTAAAAAGCGTTTTTACCCGCTCGCATTAAAGGATAAACGAGCGCTTTACGAGCTAGTGAGGGGAAAATCTCTTTACATATCATCTTAGCATATGCCACCGGATACATAGTATTTCCGGGTTTAATTTAAAGTTAGTAACATCAACATTCCGTAGCAAGTTTGAGAAAAATAAGTTAAATGATAGTCAATTTAGTGAGGTAGCTATAATACGCTTTGTAGGGTTCCGTAGTAAACTATGAACCCTTGTAGTTTCGCCATGTACAGTACCGGCCAATAATATATCACATTCAGATTTTTTTCAGTAGAACATGTTTATTTCTGTAAGAGGTTTCCACACAATACGAATTCACATAGCTAGTACATGCATAGGCCTTTGTGCTAGCGATGAAAAAACTTTGCATCGTGTAGTCGTTTTTCATGAAGATTTTTTGTGTAAAGCATGGATAAAGCATGTGTAAAGTAGTAAAATATTTTACAAATTGAAATAGTTATTCACAGTACTTAATTGCAATATTCATCATTAATTTCTGCAAAAGTACCAAAATAATATGCTACATCCGAACATGTGCCGCTTACCCTATACACGCTCATACAAAAAGTCACAAATGTGATATATTATTGGCCGGTAGGTACTGTACGTTTGTCTGTCCGCACTCCGCAGCATAGTTCAGTGATCATTAGTATTAGAAATTTGCAATTTCGTATTGATATACATGTTAATCACGCCGGCAGAGTGGTAGAATACAATATAGAAAACAAAAAAATGAATCCGTATGTACCACATCTTCACGTAAAGTGGGGTGATCTTTTTTTAGAAATCCTATTTTGTGGGGATAGCTAATCTAACACCTGGAACGCCGCTGTCATAAATTTGATTGTGGATTAATTACTTTAATTATTTTATTTTCTAGTCCAATTGGCTTGTGACGGATTTGTCACTAGGGGCACTCCAGGGGTTAAGTCAATACTTTCGGATATAACCGATATAAAATATAAAAAAAAATGCCACACCCCTCTTTTTTACCACCTCGATTTACATATTGTTACCGACTTGAGCTATATTATAGTGCTAACGGTCAATGTACACCAGTAGGCTTAGCCCATGGTTGACGCGGCAGTATGGCTTCCCGTATTTTACTATAAATACCAAAAAGGTACCTAACAACAACATCTTAATGAACATTAAATTTATTTAAATATGGAAATCTATGATTATTATTACCAGTCAGTCATTCATTCGTAAAATTTGTAGCTACACTACATCCTTTTATTTGCATCATGACATTAGGTCACGTCTAGTAATAAGATTTTTGAACGTAGCTATATTCAAAACCAGGAGAATAAATTTAGTTCACATATTTTTGGAGTTGGCCGTACCTACTACTACTACTACTATTTTTCATTTAACTGTAGGCCGTGTTGGGGGTAAAATTTGTATGTACTCGTATAATTCTTCATGAATATTATAATTTTAATATTGTAATACCTATTTAGTCCACTCGATTGATCACGAGTAACATGACCGCATGCCATGCTAAAGTACTAAACTCTTTTCAATACGACTAAATAAGAGCTAGCAGTTGACGAAACTTGTTAACCTTGCTTGGATTAGTTGCTTTTCGAAGGGGTTGCAATGCATTATTATGCTTAGTATTTGGAGACCCAAACACATGACTGTAACTTTAACCTACGTAAGTCTTTTAATTGAGTTTTATCCTATTTTAATCTAAAACGCTTCCGTTAATAATTCAAAAATGCAGTAACACTATGTTAAGTAACTAATTTAGGTGAGGTGAATCTTAGTTTGAGCCATAATCGCTCTTGTCTCCGAAGTATACGGTTTACTTTTCAAAAATATGAACTAATCCGTCCCTTGATTATAATAAGACCGCCATTACAAAAAGTATATCATGCTTTAAACCTGATCGCCAATTAATTCGCGTTTTGGAGGGGTCGCCATAGCAAATGTGAGCGGATGCCTTCTAACGTTCGCAGCGACCTCGTATTTTTATTATTACCTTTTATTCGTATTCAAGGTTCGTATAATTTAACCGTTACCCTACTATCCTAATCAAGGGCAAGATAGAATACTTGTTCGATGGAACTATACATACAGAATCCTTCATTGAAAGCCAAAATTAAATAGTAAATCCGCACAATTATGAAAAGTGGATTTAACGACCAGATTTAAATATTGTAAAGATCAGTTGAGGGGCTGCGATGTGTCGCGTCAAGGAACATGACATCACATACATCATACATCGGTGGCATCGAAGCGGGGTAGTCCGTTTCGGACCTCGGCGCGAGCTCGAATCCCAAGGCCCTAGCAGCTGGTGTACCGACACAATGGGACCTTCAAATAATGTTCTTGTGTGTATTTTGGATATTAGAGGGGCTGTCTGTTAACCGACCGGCAAGGCACACAGCTGCCGCCATTAGAATTATGTTAGAACTTTAGTAAAATAGTGTTTTGTTTGCGAATACATCTCATTCATTACTTTTATAAAAAAAAATCGTAGTTGAGATGGTTATATACATACATTAATATAACATACAAGATTTCAATAGAGATCATTCAGAATGACAAAATCAGCTACCTACGGCCTACGTTAATTATAAAAAAATCCTATTCTATATAAGAAATAAGACCCGTTCTTATATCTGTGCCGAATTCTTAGACAATTTAATCATAATCATTAATTAGTTTCCTTTATATGCTAAGTGTCCATTGCTAAATTACGCTAAATTATGCTATTGTTTAGTTAGGATATCCTTTTCTACCCGTTAGTGTTGGATTGTATGTATTGATACTATTTATATACAGGGTGCTCGCGAGCCATCCTCCTTGTATTCTTGGCAATATATTATTTAGTCTTGTTACATAAATTTGACTGGATACGGCTTGTTCGGCTTGGTTTCAGATCATTTATGCCTTATTTTAAAGAAAATTCTTAGCAAATTCAATACTTATAATAACAACAATTTATTATTTTATAGCATTTTATCTAAAATCGGGGCAAATTAACTGACAAATTACTGCACCGAGGAACGGAAAACATGCAGTGCACCAGTTTCTTTCAAAAGCTATAATTATTGTGTGCAAACATGTGGGCTTGTGATCAGACTCAAGTGAATAATTTTATTGTTAATTGTGAAGTCCATTCATCCTTAGTTGTCTTATCTAGTAATCAACTTTCTAACCTAACAGACCTAACAGAAAACGTGTACTTCTGTTGTAAACTGCCATATTTGCCTAGACCAAAATACCAGAGTCCGTATTTGTGCAGTCCGTCCGTAGTGATTAGTAAATTGCTTAATTTTTAATCAATGAAACAGCAGTTTACAACAGAAAACGTGTACTTTTAGGTTAGAAAGTTGTTTACTAGATAAGACAACTAAGGACGAATGGACCGTATCTCTTTTGTATTAATGGCACATAAATCTCGATTTGTCTTGAGTGGGGAAATGTAATCAACACATAGAGACCCTTTTGAGAAATTTGCTATATTTGTACAGCTGCCGCAACATATTCCGGCTCCATCAGGCGTATAGACTATTGAAAATGAAATAGAAAAGACTAATGGGTTACCGACATAATGGACGATGTGATGATGAAGGTTGGACGGGTCAGATATGGAGCTATAGAAAATAGGTCCCGACACCTACTATGTGAACAATTGTTATCCTGGGTGCAACACCGGTGGTGTAGGCAGCTCAGGGTTGTAGAGATGTGTACGTCCAATGGATGTGTGGACGGCCAATTAAGGCAAGTCACAGCTGGCCTTCTAGTAGGCTCTGGCCACTCTTTAAAAAAATAATCCAGCTCCTCTCGCCATCGCGGACGAGGTCTGGCGCGTTTCCGATTGGAGTTGTCGGGCTGCCATTATGTGGCTATCCTATTCCGGAATCCGAAACCACAGCTCACTCGGCATTTGACATATGTGTATGTGACTCGCGCAGTCCCACTTCAGCTTCAGCTAGTGATCTGGATTCGGTACTGTAATTTCACATCTAATATGCAGCACTTCATAGCTCGCTAGCAAACCGAGTCTGAATCTTTGAGATATTAAAAGGTTACCTTTCATCAAATTTTAATGGTGTTTTCAGTTCGTCTTTCAACTTCCTTCTGTTATGGAAGGAAAGTCGTGCTTCTCAGGAAGGAAACTAGTTGGCCCCAGTATAAGGTACAAATGGGCGATTGGACATATGCAATATTGCCACTGTTTGTTTATGCGGATACTACTGAAAAGTAGATGTTAAAAATTAAAAAAAAAATATAGTGGTCATGGTGTACAACAAAGTAACAAACTCCAAACTCTTCATTAAAAAAACTATCAATTAAAGAGGCTCGGGAATAAACATTACTGTGGCTTAGCTCCCTCGCGTTCGAGGTCTTGTTTGGTGGACCTTTTGAGAATAGCGAAGTGAACACACTCGCACACAAACTTACAAACTTACACAGACAGGCAGGCTGCGCCTATTGTAGGAGGGCCAGAGCAACCCACATAGTAAATGCTTAATGTACATATTGTACATATATTTTATTTATGAACTGGTTTCCTGAACATCTTTAATTTGTGTGTACAAGATTTGAAGTGCTTACAAGACCTACCGGTCAAAAATTTTTTGTTCGCACCACGATTTTGATCCAAATTCGAATTTTTGGGCTTTCATTTTTCCAGCATTAAGTTGATAGTAGTTTTCAGCTAATATGTTACTGATTATTGAGCTAATCCTTTTTAATTAACCGTTACTTTCGAATAGCTTGGACACCTGAGGCAGCTGTGGCAGCTTTTGGCAGTCATGCCCACGCGATGTTCATATTCATTCTAATAATCATCAAAAAATTACAATTTCACTTGTCTACAAATTATTATCTGATCCGATGTATACAATTGTTCAGATTTTAAGACAAATTCGTTTTAAGAGAATCAGCAATAATATACTTGAGTAGAAAAAATATTTGGCTGTTAACGCTGAAAAAAATGATCACTTGAAATGAAAGCCCTTACGCCGCGGCCACGACATCGGTCTAAAGTCTAAAGCGACCGGCTTAGCGGAAAACGTATGGTGCTCCCTCTCGTACCCATATCGTCATCCCGCTCCAACTCATGGATTCGCTCGCTGCTGGTCGCCTTAGACCAATGTCGTGGCCGGGCCTTTAGACGTTAGCTTAAAGCGCTAGAAATTTTGTATCGAAATTATGAAGTAAACTTAAAACTTTTGAGTCTTTTGACCGTTCCTGTAAGTCTGCGTTAAAATCACGGCACCAGCTCATGGTAAACATACTGAAAGCACACAGTAATATGAATTTGTAGGTACAATTATAAACGCATTTTAAGACTTGAGTGTACCTATCTCGTTTGGTTACATAGTTTAATATTCATGACATTGGTGTAGACGTAGAGCAGAGAAGAGGCGCGGTTACATAACGTGTCAGTGACCAAGAGTAGAATCCGGCGTGGCCTCGGCAACGGTCACGGTCGCTATCAGCGTGCGTCACTCAGTATCTAGCTAGGTACCTACCACATTGCCGCAGGCCAGCGGTTAGTATCTGCTACTAGAAGTAACTAAAATAAATGACAAAATAACTTATATTTGATTAATTAATTTAACACAAAAAATATAGGTAAAAGACCTTATCGTTTCCAATTTCTAAGAATAAACTTCTGACAGTTATAGGTTGATCCTTATTAATATGAGGGCAAGACCCACCATTTTTCCGATAAATAGTCTTCACGTCATTTACCTATAACATTCATTTCTAAAGTGTCAACTATAGTCTCATGTCGTCATTTACCCTAATGTCGTAAATTGATCACCAATTCACCACTCGTTTCTAAGAAACTTAATTATTTGCGCTTGTATCGTAATGTATTATTTTTGTACATACCTGAAAACCATCAAACAACAAGCTTCAGAAGACTCTAGCGATAGCAACCTTTTTAGTGGAGGCTTGCTTTTAAAATGCCACAAATCATCTTGTCTTATCACAGCAATATGATAGGAAATCCATTTGTTGTATTCATGAGCATTACTCGTATTTTATTGATTTTCGTTATGGTTGCATCGAGAAATATTGCAAACGTCCTACGGGCACTATTCTTTGGATGAAACGAGGGGACATGACTAAATACACGATCACCTTGAACTAAATCTGGGTCTTGTTATTTTACCCGGCATCAGATTTAACCGAAAGATTGGTGGCTTATCACGCGAATTCTGGATAGTTTGTCGCCGTTATTGTGATGCAAAACGTTCTCATTGTTGGGCGCGGGTCCACAAAGCTTGTCGGGTTAGCAGTGCTTTCTATATAAAAGAACCAATGTGTTTGTAAGTATTTGGACTTTGGACCAAGAGACTCGTGTATTATACTAATTTATTTTAAAATTGATATATTCTTGGCTGTTCATTCCGTTTTATTTTTTGCACGACTACTAACACAGACAAACCTTTATTGATTCGGCATTAAATACTAAACAAAAAATATATGTTTTTTTTTACAAAAACAAGCCCGACCTGGTTCCATGCATACAATAGGCATAACATTATTTTCACAAGACTGTTAAATTAGTTACCATATATAAACTATACGTCAAAAAAATGTGAATAAACCTAAAAACTTGCATTATTCCATAATCACGCACATTAAAAACAATCTCAAAAATCTTAAACCTTGTTCATATACATTTTTAGTTAAAACACCTTTAAATTAATGGATTACATACAGCATTTACAGTATAGGGACACAAATAAATTATATAATAAATATAGGACATGTTTGTTTGTATAAATGTAAATAAATAATTATGGCAATTATGTAAGTAAGTAATATAATGAAATGTTGCACTTTTCGATATCGGGTTCGAATGGCATGCGGTGTGATAGCCATTTGCTACGATTTCAAAATCATTACCTATAATGTAAAGACGTTACTATATAGATAGTTCCACGAGAGTTGAGGTCACGCACACATCAACATGTCATGTAATCACACGGGGAATTTGAAATTAGTGTTCTTTTTTCGTACTGACAGCAAACCCAATTGCAACTGTAAGATTGACCAAAAAGTTTGTTCAAGGGATTTGCTTCAATATTTTGACGCAAGTCATTCATTCATTCTCTACATTTTTTACAATTAGTACTACATATTTGGATGTATGTGTAATCATTCACCTCAACTCTGGTGAAATTATCTATAGCTATAAAGACAGAGTAGATTGTTATTGTAGGTAGGTGACCATGACTTCCGTGCAACAGGTCATTTTTAATATCGCTATCACTGCTATCAGTCATTAATTGGGTCAGTCACCTTTTCTTGTCACTCGGTTACGTTCTCCTGGGCACCCTTATAAATCAGATTAATAGCATTTAAATTGACAAAAAATTTCAAATATTTTGACACAGTTATATATATACATGCCCTTGCCTTAGCGGGTCACCCACAAAAAGGATTCATTAGTATTTAGTTATGCGAAACTGTACGTACAGGTACAGTACAGGGTGTAGTGCAGTGCGATAGGTAGGTAGTTAGTTATAGATTGACGTACCTACTTATCTAGTTTACCTCAATTATTAATTAATATTAATAAATAATAAAAAACAATCAATATTTAATTTCGTACTTAAGATTGAGTACTTAAGTGTTACGGTAGAAGGCGCGAGTATTGTCACTTATCGGTATGGGTACCTAACCTACAGCTACAGCTTGGCAAGAGTAGAAATTTAAAATATAGCGGCCAAGAGCATGTCGGCCCATGCTCAATGTAGAGTTCGGTAGTTATTCAAAAACAGCTGGGCTACTTATGTTCAAAATCGTTAAAGTATTTTTAAAGTATTCGTTTTAAAGTATTTTATCTACCTACCCGACTATTTATGATTTTTTTATATTTTTTGGACCAGACCACGGATCAAAAGTTAGAAGTCAGGAGGGGGGGCACATTTTTGTTATTCTGGGCGGTTATCTCCGAAGACATTGACTTAAAAGAAAAACTTTCATTTTATACCTTATTTTTAAAAGACCTTAAAGATTACAGCAAAATAAAAAAATCATTCCCACTTTAGGTGTAGGGGAGGCACCGGAAAAATATTCATATTTTATTCTATCACTTTCTTGGCGTGAATAAAAATATGTTTATGTACCTAGTGTTATTTTGTATTTATAATGAGCGAAGTGTAGTATATCAGTGTGCGATTAATGGGTGTGCTGGCCACACGTGCATGTGCGCCGTACTGTGGTGCTCGCCAGCGCCCGTGCGCACGTCTGCCTGCACGCTGTCACACGCACACCGCTGACGCCGCATGCCGCGCTACCGACCAAGACCTGCTACGGATAAATTACTTGTTTACTTATAATTACTAAACAAGTAATACCTACTGATTTCATATCAGTAAACCACTATAATGTAACTTACATTTTATAGGATATCTCAATATCTACACATCTTAGTAGTATAAATATAGAATTACGGAACGAGGGTGGTCTGCCGAAGTAAGCTGTTCGAAGGGCGTTTTCTCTCCTTGGATCGACGTCTCGACTACTTAATTTTAAGGTGAAGCGGGACACGAGGCGGATGACGCCTGTACCAGACGAAGTAGGCGGTGTCGGGCGACCGCCCTCCGCGGGCCCCGGGCGAACGCTGTAGAAAACGCATGGGCGCGGGGCGCCGTGGCACGGACCCAGTAACAAATATACTTCACGAACTGCTATTGCTTTTAGTGATTAGAACACGGTTGACTAATGTCGATAAGATACGATGTAATAAAATAAAATTAAAAAGTAAATATTTATAGAACTTAAATGTCGATTTTTTAATGAATGATGGGACAAACAAGTCGACTACGATTAGCCTACCAGATTAATGACGGGCCAACCCAACTAGACAAAAATTTACAAGATCAGCAAAGTGGGTTTTAATTATCTTGTTTATGTCTGTGCAAATGCTATAGTGAAGTCACTATAGGCAATCGATAAAATTTAATTGCATCTATCGCAACTCCACTCAAGTTTTGTATCCGGGATTTCAAAAATACTGTTTTTTTTTTATCTGTCACATGCAAAATGCCAAGGAAAATATTTATTTAGCAGAACGTAGGGAAGAGAACACAAAATGGGTTTTTTTTAAAGGTCACTTTTTATGTTTGTTGTTCCTTGAGAATCCTGGGCTTACATATCCCGGTTTTTTATACGCTTGTGTGGCAGTATAGACCCAACACGCGTAGATACCTTTTGAAGAAAATTGCTATGTTGTACTGCTCCCTAGCTGTAACCGATTCACTGACACAGCAATAAGTATCCGTAAACCAGTCGCAGCAGGCGTATTGTGGAAATGAAATGGAAAATACTAAATGTTCTATGGTATGGTGATGAAGATTCAAGATGGAGCTATAACAAAGAGGTCCAAACACCTGCCATAACAATGATTTCTCTTCGCTGTAGAGGCAGGCGGGGACTTGCCGCCGACTAGATGGGCACTTGTACATGCAGTCATAAGAGACAGCCCGATAGCCTGGGGCAATCCCGGTGTAGGCGGCTAACCGCTTCCTGGGCAGTGGTTTGTGACAGTAAAATTTTCTCTAAGCGTGATTTGTCCATCAATAAAATCCTGCAACTTTCAAGTGCAAAAAGCATGCCTAGGTAAACTATTAAACAGTCATTGTAACCTTCAAAAATATGTTGCAGAAATAGTACATTACTAGAGGCCGGGATGAAAGGAGTTGCTGGCCGAAGACATAAGTCTGAGGCGGGCAACCCCATATTTCCGGTCGAGGTTATATTATATATAGTGCTTTTCAAACAACAAAAACGTTTAGTTATTTAAAAAAAGTTATTAAAAGTTTATTTATTAAAGTTTATTTTTTAAATTTTAACGAGTATTAATTTTAACTTTTTTGCCAACTACGAGGGAAATATCCGTCAAATTTTAAAACTCCGTTCAGGATTTGACATCTGGTTATATTTAAAAAGTTTTTAAAAAGTACGTATAATTTTTTTTTACTAGCTATAATGCTATTCAGCACAGAGTAACAAAAAATTACACGTGATTTGTCCGATGACCCCCCCCCCCTAGGGTGATAATTGGTGATTTTTCTTCACACCCCCAGATAGGTCGGAGATTGTAGGTAGGAGTCTCACCGGTAAGTATAAGTATATCATACTACCCCCGGTTTTTTTTAATTTCCTTCTGCCGTTCAAAGTAGCGCGTGTAAAGCTTCGTTGTCAAACGTAGCGTGTGGCTGCGACATGTCTTTGTCAATAGCTAATTAAATATACTTTTTCAAACTTCTGTGCCTACTATACTTATGAATATAATACATTTAAAAATAATAGGATCATTCACGGTTTTGTTACAAATCTGCACTTCACTAAAAAGATGCACGATAAATGTGTACAGTTTTTAAACAAAGCTCACCTCACAGCCTATTTTTCCTTGGATCATTTTGAGTATATATACTCATATATGCAAATATTCTGGTTTTGGAAATTTATGTAAGGTTTTGGGTAGTCCATTGATATTATATAGATTTATTAAGAAAATATGTTTATACTGGACTTTTTTCTCGTGTTTCATGTAGGTACCTAAAGTTGTATTCCTCCGTATTCCTCCTGTTAAAGTTAATCAGTTATCTCGTGTTACACCGCATATAAAAAAATATGAAAACTACTACAAGCGGTCCTAAAGAACTGTGCTTTATTACGAAATAAAATTCTGAGCTCATTGCTGCTTCTTCGTTGACTAACTCCTTATTGAAAGATAATATAAAAGCGTTACAGAATAAAAATTGGGTGAAAGTCGTAAGATTGCCCGACACACGATTGACAGACACGATATTACATTTTTTTAATTATAATCGGTAACAGGTTTTAACCGAATTATTTTTAAAGAAACTCAAAAAATTACTGAAGAGCTATATTTTCAGAAAATATTTTTTAATACATAATACTGAATGTTGTCTAAGGCAATGTCCTACGTAGGCGATCCAAAGCGATGAGATGCGACGAAGTCGCGAATGTTTGCGATGCGATGGCCTTGTTCTACGTGCACGCGAAAAGTCCTTTCGATCGGACATTTTCAATATCGCGTCTCGATCTCGCGAAAATATCAAACAAACTAATCGCGTTCGCATCGCGTCGCGTCGCCCGTACGCCGCGCCGGGGTTGGTCACGTAGTACACTTGTATTAGTTGGCGGCTGTTTGATTTTATCGCGTCGCGTGGCGTCGTGTCGTGTCGCGTCGCGTCGCGTCGTGTCGTGTTCGCAAGAGAATCGCTCACCTAGTAGGACACCGCGTAAATGGGTTCCCAAAACTTTCAGTGTGACCCTTGTTTTGGAAAAAGTACGATTTTGTAAATACCGAAATACACGTCGAACCGCATTCTTAATAATGTGTAAACACGTTACTATTATAACCATACATTTATTTTACCATGCTGACATGTACGATAATTGTAAAAAATACTTGTTCTTATTATTGAAACCACAGGCCTCGGCAGGCTACGGTTATCGCTTACTATCAGATGGTTCTAATGAAAAATGAAATCGTTTTTATTCTTTTAATCAGCGACTGTCATGACCATGACTCACGACAATCTATTTTCGTTGTGACATATTGTTACAAAGTTAAGAAAGTTTTCGGTAATTTTTGACATAACATTTAGATGTAAGAAATTTAATATTTATTAAAAAGATAAATCTATTTTACAAATCAAAATTTACAACGCAAGCTTTTACTACTGGTATGTTAGTTTTTTGTTAGTGTTAATGGTTGTCTTTCTCTCTGTAGTGTCAATTATACATATGGCCCACCCGATGATCTTAGAGTAATAGAGTATAGACATTTGCTATAGAATAGTAGATAACTGACGCACCTGTATATACGGTTAAATAGACTCAAAAGTATAGTTACTGAATGTGTCTTCAGACGATATTTTTTTATCAGGATGCACTATTTACATTCTACACAATTTAATTTAAATTGTATTGTATGTAGCAAAAGTTCCTTTTATCATATTATTTTTGTTATTTCTTCTCTAGTGACATTGTACCGCACTTAATAGTAATTGATGTATTTTTAAATTTGTACGACTCTAATTTTACAATGTTAATAAAATCAGCAGTTACTAATTTCGATAAGTCAATCGATACACGCGCCTCACTAACTTATACTGCGCTCGCTCTCCCCTCGGGCCCCGAGCAGAACCACGCCCAGCGCGCGCATTCTCAAACAAAATCCGCACGAAATGGATGCACAGAGAATCGACTCGGCGGCATTCGCGGCGTTCGTTTAGTCACACACGCAAAAGAACCACATCAGTTAGTCAGGCAGCTTGCTAGTCGCTCAGTTGAGAAGTGATCTTGATAGCCGGCACACCGTAGCTTACACACGGCGGCGCACACGTGCTGCTCGCGTCCATCCCTTCTCCTCCGACTCGTTTACCGAGCGAGTCCGCCGCTCGCTCGGCATAGCGACGCCGCTTAGCCGCTGTTCGCCGATCACTCCGCCGTCACCGGTCGCATTCCGCGCCGTACCTTCTTGCTTACTTCGGACCATACGTATTATGTAATACAAAAATAAACAGATACGTTGAATACCAAGCAACCACGTGTATGTACACACCGGCCGGCATACCACCGGAAGTATCCTCGCGACGCTCCGTTTTATCGCGGTCTGGATTCACGCACGAGGAGCGTCTTGCCAGTGGCGGCAGCGGCTGGGAGTAGCGGTGTTCCTACCTAGCTCTGGATTTTACACTATCGAACACAGGATTTTATGGAAGACGTGACAAATTTTACAGTGTTTTTTGTATAAATTCAAGCATCATTTTGCCTATTCAGTATTTTGTCGAAATAATTGTGTCTTGAATAGAAGTGAAATGTCTAATTCCGTGGAGCAACAGTTCAGCGAGCTTAATCTGTCACAAGAGGACCATGATCAAATATTTGAACAAGACGATTCCCAAGATCTGAGGTTAGTACATTAAATAAATTGATAGATAAATAACTGTTTTTCTATGATTAATGTTAATAATATGCAGTACATTTAATTATATTAAATTAATTACGCGGTGCCATGCTTTTCTGCACGTGAAATAAATGCGATCGTAGGTACCGTCAATCAGTCCGAGAAATTAGTGGGTAGGTAGATTCGAGAATCAGTCTGAATGCCCGGTGTACGTTCACTAATATTGGAATTGAATGTAGGTACTTAATAATTACTTACTATATTTAGGTTGGTAAATGAACGTCACTCGTCAAATGTTTAACAGTAACTATACTGATCTACTACTTTTACAGTCAGAACGCGATGGCGAATTACTATGAATTATCATTTCTACCCCCTTATTCATAAAAACGTCTCTTAACTTAGTAAGCAGATAGTATTGTTTCTCCTTTTCGATCTTATCTGTATGTATACACTATACAGAGCGTCCCAAAACTACCGAACATGAAAGGAAAGTACCATAAATATCGCAGATGGGGTATTTCGCCCACTGTTTTTTTTTTGAACTTGGTAACCCCTACAAAAATTCTTTTTGATGATAAAATCAGTTTCTGAAGTAGCAGATCAGACAAATTTTATAAATAAGCGGGCTGAAGTATTATTTGTCGCTTTTGGTCTTATACACATTGATAAGACCTAAAGGGACATACAATACTTATCGGGCATCGGCTTGCTAAGTTAAAAGACATATATGTAAATTATGATCGGTTACGTTAGGTTTTACTCGATACTTAAAGCAATAGCCCTACCATGAGATTCCGCTGCGTTATTAACGCGCGTTTACTATCTATCCATCCCGCTCGCCCTTGCGTATTGGCGCGAGGGTACGGCTTAGGGTTGCCACCCGTACTATAATATATAGTAGATATCGTACTATATTTTACTCGGCTGTACTATAAAAAATACAATAAGTTATTCGGACATCGGATTCCGTGGGGCGAAACATCTTGACAGCTAGGGACTTCCTATATCGATATGCTCATTTATCGATACTTGTTCTAAATACTAATGATCACACAAAGGTTTTGCTTATAAAATATTTTATTATTAAAAGAGTATTACCCATATAATAAAATAGCAGCTAAATTCACTTCTTCTTTTTTAAAATGTTTTTAAAAATTTATTCGTCACAATTTTTTTTATTATTGTCGATCTATTATTGTTAAAGTAAACCACCAGAACTGTTTCTATATTTTTGGGCGTTAAGCGTGTCCGTCTTGGCTGAAAAATCCATTTCAGGTGGCTAGAAGACTTCTCAATTTCTGTGGAGGTTATAGGAGCATAACAAAATTTCATGAAATGATCAATAGTTACAAAAACACACACAATGTTGGGGGCGGTCACGAGTTTATCGATATAGGAAGTCCCTAGCTGTCAAGAAGTTTCGCCCCACGGAATCCGATGTCTGAGTCAATAACAATATAGTACGTAAAATACTATTTTTTATTATATCGCCATTGGCTTAAATTTTGTGCTTCTTTGGAATTTTGAAACTGAACGGAATTCGCGGAAACTACAATTTGATAAAATAATAGGTGTACTATTTTTTTCCTAATTTTTCCTGTAAGGACTATGTTTTTTTAACATTTTTGTTAAAAATTAGTACTACTTTGTCTTTAAAAAAAGGTGGCAACCCTAGTACGGCTACAATAGCCGTACCATGAGCTGCCGCTGCGTTACTAACGCGCGTTTACTTTCTATCCGGCTCGCTCGGACTAATTCGCGAGTAGAAAACAAACGCGCGTTCCTAAGTTAGGACTAACACTCGTAACCCTAAAACATAATGTAACCGGTACTTGAAAACTCATGGTACGGCTACTGTTCGCCTCGCTCCGGGTGCTGAAGGCCTACTGCGCGAACACCATTATCGACGTATTAGGTACCTATTGCCTCTGTTGCACTTCAAAATTCGTACGTAAATGTGAAGAAGAGGCAATATCGTCGAGTCATCGTCTGTGGCGGTAGAACTCCAGTGTGTTTACCTGTAGCTTTACCATGAGCTGCCGCCGTGATCTTAATGGCCATTGGCCACCACACACGAATCGATACTAGTACCTGACGTTGTACCAATAGTCGTCATCATGGCTTGAGTTGCCATTGATAAGATATAATCAACTAAGGTAAACATACCACTTTTTTGGCTATTTAGCCGGCTTGCTGATTTACGTCTTAAATTTCATTCAAATTCTGTACACCTACAGCATTCACTTGCAGCAACCACAGCTGTAATATATACCATAGATCAAGCAAACGTATCTACTTAGCGTGTCAAATGAACTCGGTGAAATCCACCGAGTTGTCCGTCTTTAATCACAGCTTGCAGCTTTAGGGCGTCAAATTTCGTAAGTTGAAGTGAACAAAAACATTAATAATGCCTCCTTAAGTAATATTAATTGCAACAACACAAAAAATATGAATACTCAAAGGCGTGAGACATATTTAAAATCATGGGCAAGTAACAACTTCAGTGCAAAATCTGACACGCGCGGCCGCCATACAAATGAATGAACCCTTTCTTCTATCAAAAATACCTTACTGATAATTTGAAAAAAAAAAATGATGTCCTAATTTAGCAAAAACACCTGTCATTGGCCATCTGAGGACTACTTTTCGGCCGCCAACTTTATGTCAGAAAAGTTACTCGTAACCTACGGCCGTAAACAGGATTATTATTGACTTGTTATCGGCCGGCGACAGGTTCCATTATTACCAGTTGCCAGCCATCATTCTACCAATGCCGAAAAAAGGTTAGAATTTAACTGTTTACCGGCCTCTTAAAAGGGGATGTTTCAAACTTTCATATCTCTGCAAATGTATAGTATACTGACGGCCGGAATCTAGTTACAAATTCAGAGGTTATTTTTCGGTCCCCGTGCCGGGAATTAGATTTTGATGTAAATGGTCAACGTGTTCAACGAAATTTGAAACGCCCATATTCAATAAAATGTGCAAAGCGGCCGAATAGGGGTAGTGGCTGGGAAACCGGTATGTTTACCCTATTAGGGCATTTAAACGATGATAAATGTATGTGCCTGAAATGCTTCATATCTCAACTTTGAAATAATTAGCTTATATCTAAATTAGTTGCATAATTTTAAGACAGGCTGACATTTATTAGGACTGAGTATTAATATTTCAAAGTCCCAATATGTGACATTCAAACCTGTACTGGGGTGCCATCTATTTGGACTGCCAGCAAAAGCACCAGACTCGTACAATTGAATTGACACAGAAAATTTGTAATTTTGAGGAAATTCGATATTGTCACCCTATAAAATGAATACTATTTAACAAAACTTACAAACTCCTATCCCAAAACACATGACAATACTTGATGTAGATTTATACATGAGCAAAATATCGTGATTCAAATAAATATTCTGTTTACAAGTTACGCACTGGTACTTCCACCTTATACAGGGTGTAAACGTTAAGTGTGGCCAGGCCAAAATCTCGTAAATATAACAGATATCTGAAAACTTCCAACTGATATCGAAAGTGTGTTACCCAACGAGTAAAATTGCATTAAAACAATTGCATTTTCAATTCATTCAATTGCATTGCATTAAACATACATTTAGTATGACGACTAGCCTTTAAAAAATGTAGGGTTACTACAGATAAAACTGTTAGAGATTCATTATTTATACGAATAGATTGTAATAAAATAATAATACTAGCGTTTATGAAATATTTAATGTAACATTTATTCTTAAATAAAAAAATATTCGTATTAAACTAGTCTTTGAAATTGAATGAACGGTTACATACTAAAGTATGGAAGGGTTTGAAGTTAATATTTTCGACGTTTCTGCTTTTATTTTAAAAAGGATATTAATGTAATTTTACTCGTTGAGTAACGTACTTTCGATATCAGTTAAAAGTTTTCTGGTATCTGCTATATTTACGGAATTATGGCCTGGCAACACTTGCCATACCTAAGGCCCAAGGCGAAATTTGGGTCCTAGTCATTGCAAACCACGGTCCTACCCGTAGTACTATTGTTTTATTCTCGTCCAGGCCCAAGATCACATTTTTAAAATTTTATTGTACTACACTGTATGCCACCATTACCACCAACAGCTTTGGGGCATATTTATTATCAGTTATCAGTTTATGATTTTTGGACAGATTGAATTTAATAAAAAAAAATATTATTCAATATTTTTTTTATTTAAAATTTAAAAAAGTTGGTATTTGAGAAAATGGTATACTCTTGGCTCGACTCAGTCGTTTTTTGTCAAATTCTTAAATTCGCCCCTTTCTGCTTTCGTCACCCGTTCTTGATTTGCCACTTTCGTGTGAAGCCTATTTCATATTTGGTAAACTTTGTGCTTTTGCCATTTTCTTATTTTGGCTCATTCGTTATTCGTCACCATCTTCTTTGGGCATGTTCAATGTTAGTCTATTCTTTTTTGGTCTCATTTGCTATTCGACCTATCGTTTTTGATTTTATTCTATACATTTTTGTCTAGAAAAACATAACAAATAAAGAATTATACTAACAAAGAGATTGACTGTCACCGAAAATGCTCAAAGAAGATGGTGACGAATAACGAATGAGCCAAAATAAGAAAATGGCAAAAGCATAAAGTTTACCAAATATGAAATAGGCTTCACACGAAAATGGCAAATCAAGAACGGGTGACGAAAGCAGAAAGGGTCGAATTTAAGAACTTGACAAAAATCGACTGAGTCGAGCCAAGAGTATACCGAGAAAATGTATTGATTTGATTTTCGAGGTTCTAGTTTTCCCAAAGCCCCTAAATAAATCATCATAAGCAATGTTATAAAAATGATTCAACTTTATTTCATAGGTAGTGAAAGATTAAGGGTGAAAATATTTCATACATAAGGGGCGAAACCATGATTTACGGATTTAATTTTATAATTTTTTTGATGAATTTAATTATTCATTCAATCACAAAAAAAATAACAACGACTCCACTGTTCTCTGTTCACCTAATGCCATCTTAAGGTGCGGTTAAACTAGAAGAGCATTCGCTGTTCTAGCGCCCGTTCTACGAAATCGACCAATCACGTTTTGTGTACCGATCGAATTTCGTAGAGTTGGAGGTTAGAACAGCGAATGCTCTTTTAGTTTAACCGCACCTTTAACTTCCTAACCCTAGCTATGACTATGACTATACAGCCGTTGAAGAAGCTGGGTCTGAACGACCAAGTTAATTATTACTACAGGAAGGACCTTGGGCCTTAGGAGGTTATGTCTATACCTTTTAGCCATGAATTCTGGACATCAAATTTTTTGACAGCAATGTAAAGCAAATTCAAATAGTCCAAAATTTTAAAACGGCGCGGCGATTATACGTCGAACAATAACTCCTCATCGCGTCCTTTTTACTTCATCTTTAAAAAAAATGTTTGAATATCATTTTATCACATGATTAAATGAAATACCTATGCCATTGTTTTAATATGTACCTATTTATGATTACGTCAACTGATTCGACCAAATGAAAAAGAAAATAGAGAAAACACTCAATCTGGAATGCTTGAAATTTTCACACCGTTGTCATAATTGTGTAGGTGAACCAAAATATGGCATAAGTAAAATAGTAGTGGTTTTCATATGGAATAATGGTATTTCATTTTGTAATTCGTCTTCAACGATTGTTAGCTGGTGAAAATGAAGAGAAAACCGCTTTGGTCTTACACAATTACTATTTTTTATAGTAAAACAAAAAATTTAATCAAAAATAAATGTAGCTCTTGTTCCATGCGAAAATTGTGCGATCATTAATTCGTTTAATCATAAAAACTAGGTACTAAGTCGACTGCATTGATGCCTATGTAACACAAAGCCCAACTCCTCGTAAGCTAGTCCAGGTGCACCGTAATATTAATACTCAATTCCTCAAAATTGCTTTGCGGTGATTGACAATTTTCGCGAGGAACTTAATTACAAGACTGTGTTCAATACTTTTAGGTAGGTATGCGTTGAATACTGAAGACATGGTAACTTTTAAAACGAACTTTCCGCACGCGTTGCTCGCGGTAATTTCTCTTTTTGACGCACTTGTTATGAAAAAAATCGTCCCTTACACGTGCAAATACTTTTTTTTTACTCGGGTGATTGTCGCCCCCGTTTCACTCAGGCTCCAACTTTCACCCTCGCCGAAAAAGTTTTCCCGCACTAGTTAGGAAATGTACTATAACGTAACGTGCTAACGTATATTGGTACAACCTTAGAATATTTTAGCGTAACTATTAAATCCGCGTCTACACACGCACATGTGCCTTATCACCAAATTTACTCGAAATTTGAATTTATTTAACCAGCCGCTTAGCACCTGTAGAGTGATGCAAATAAGGTTTAATTAGGAGGTAACTAATAAAAAGGTAAAAATGATGCATCATAATATATTCTCGGAAAATGAGGTTTAGATTCGCGTTGGCTGCGTCAAGCTGGGGGCAACGATGAGTGCAGTTGTGTGGTACAGTGCAGGCGCGGCCGGCGCGCACCTGCCGGAGCCGGCAGGTGGCCGCCGCACGTGCCGGCCAATTTCTCTTTGTTTCTTGCGTTTTAATATTATACACCGAACTCTGCAAATTAGACCCATTGGATATGTATCATCGAAATGGTTCATCTGCTCGACTTTTTAGGCAACTTTGTTACAGAACGTAGCCAACATAGGTAGCTCAACCACGCTAATGCAGCTAGATTTGTGCTTCAATGAGAAAGATCGATCTTCAACCGGAACCAAGTTGCCATCATCAGAGCCCGTCTTGGTGCCAACGGGACTAGTGATGTGCCGTTACCGTAAATTACGAGAACAAAGAGAACTATCGGGTAACTTTCTCGGTAAAGTTCTCCGGGCGGGTAATTATCGAGAAAGTGTTTTAAGTTATTACTTTTTTCATATTTTTTTTCCAGAATAGTACTTAATTTAGTAATAATAATCTGACCTGAAAATTACATAAACATGTGACTAGTGGAACTAGTTTATTACCAAAATTACGGTAAATTACCGGCGTAAATTACGGAGAACGTTCTCCGCGAATTTTCTCCAGAGAATTTTTACAATGCAAAATGGTATATTTTTGTTATATAAATTAAACATTTTGATAAAATGGGCAATAATGGTTCATAATAATGCTTGCGGTATATGTATACATAAAATAAAATTAAAAACAGCGTTTTTCGTATGAATAAAATAATTAAATTCCACGAAATCATTAAGAAACAGAATACTTACCGTGAAATTATATCTTGCAAGTTTCTTAAATAATTAGTTACATAAAAAAATAACAAGGACAATAAAAAAACGTTATAATTAAATGGTTTTTATACATTTACTATGGAAAATAAGGGAAACTTTAATTATAATGTCGGTCAATGTAAGACCGAGTGGCCGAGGGGTACAGGCATCAGCCGCGAAAGCTGAGTACGTGGGTTCGATCCCCACCTCGGACATAGGTGATCTTGGTCGTTTTTCTTTGGTATATGACATCTAATATTTATAATTTATATAGTATTAAGTGGTGTGACTACTGGAGAAAAATTAAAAGTACAAATCAAAATATTTAGTTAATAAATAATTTGATTTGTGTTTTCGCAATATGTTCAGTCTGTCACGCAATTTTTTCCTCCCATGCTAAATGACAATAAAACTGTATCATCATCATCATCTTGGCCATAAGACGTCCACTGCTGAACATAAGCCTCCCCTCTGGACCTCCACATGTACCGGTTAGATGCGACCTGCATACAGTAAAGTCGTCTGTCCATCTTGTGGGTGGACGTCCTACGCTGCGTTTGCCTAGCCGTGGTCTCCACTCGAGCACTTTTCGCTCTGCGTGCAATGTGGCCTGCCCATTGCCACTTCAGCTTGCTAATTCGGAGGGCTATGTCAGTCAGTAACTTTAGTTCGCCTACAGATCTCCTCATTTCTGATTCGATCATGCAGAGAAACTCCGAGCATAGCCCTCTCCATAGCGACTTTGAGTTTAGAGATGAGGCCGATGGTGAAGGACCACGTTTCGGCGCCGTAAGTCATAACTGGTAACACACATTGATTGTAGACTTTCGTCTTATAGGCACTGAGGTATGTCGGACGAAAAGACATCGCGTAGTTTCCTGAACGCTGCCCAACCGAGTTGGATTCGGCGGTTGGCCTCTTTCTGGAAGTTGGGCCTACCTAATTGGACTACTTGTCCTAGGTAGATGTAAGAGTCAACAACTTCGAATGTGAGTGATGTTTTCGCCGTTCACATTGATGCCAAGTCCTTGCCATTCCAGGAGCTTAAAGGCATCTTACATTGCGGCAGTAAACAGTTTCGGAGATATAACATCGCCCTGCCTTACGCCTCTTTGCAACGGAATTGTCTTCGTAGTCTGCTCCTGTACTCGGACCAACATTGTGGCGTTGCTATTCAAACACTTCAACACTTCGATGTACCAATAGTCAATGTGGCATCGCTGAAGAGACTCAAGCACTGCCCATATTTCTACCGAATCGAAAGCTTTCTCATAGTCCACAAACGCTAAGCATAATGGCAAGTTATACTCCTCGGTCTTCTGCATAATTTGCCGCAGCGTATGTATGTGGTCTATGGTACTATAGCATTTTCGGAATCCAGCTTGTTCGGGAGGCTGGAAGTCATCAAGTCAAAACTGTATGAAAACATTATTAGCAACATGAATAAACAGTAATATCAATCAAAATTAAATTTCACTTTTTTCCCATAGTAAATGTAGGAAAACAGTTTTCCTTAATTTTTTTTTGCAGTAAGTTGTCTCTTTAAAATTATTGGTACTAGGATAGGATTATTGGATAGGAATAGAAACGATTTATTTTTATTTTCATAAATTTGTATGGGAATTTTAATTCTTAATTTGCGGCATTTCTTCGGCTTCTGATCCTGAACAGAAACAGGATCATTTTCAGTACTTTGCCTAAAATACTCTAGCACTTTACTCTTGGCCTCATTGTTGAAATATCACTAACAGTTGTGTTGACAGCACGTCGCTTCAATATGAACTGACTGAATTCAGAATTATAATTGAATAAAATGTACACCCTATTCCCAGATAATTCTTAGAAAAGGGTATCACAGTCTCATAATCACAATTGCCTATTTTAAATCCTAGGTAAACCTTTGGTAAAGCCGCTTACCGCTTACGGGTCAAGTAAGGGGTTTATACGAGTACCTATTTTACCTGCTTGAACGTCAAAATCACCTATAAAACCCTGTCATTAGTAAAATAGCATTATGATACTTAAATGTACCACATAAAGTAATATAAAATACGATGCAGACAAAATATTCATATTCAAATTGCATAGAAAAAAAATACTATGGGAGAAAGTTACCGTAATTCTCGGTAATTTACGGTAAAGTTCTCCAATGAGAATTACGGAAAGTGTGAAATTACCCGACGGCACATCACTAAACGGGACCATCTATTATGCTTCTAGTTCTTCTAAAAAGAAGCAGACGGTCGAATGGAAGTGTTTCTACCTATATTGTAATTTTCTGAACACCTTCGCTTAGGCAATTAGCTTAACTCGTAACTAACCATACTTTGTAAGAGATCGGAAGGCCCCCTATCAGCAATAAACGTTTTAACTCTTGCACATAGCACTGGTACCATTTGACCAACAGTATATTCACTTTATCAAAACTTCAACAAATGCATATTTAAGTTTACTAGTGCTGGGCCGCTATGAAGTAAGTCCTGACAGCTGTCATTGCTATAGGAACATTATGTGTCTAAAAGTAACATTGTTGGCATATAATGTATTGAACTGACTTCTTAGCGGCCGTGCACTATAGCTACAAACGACTGGCAAAAAACTTATAATTATTAAATAAATTGATATTTAATAAAAGATAATTTGATATTTTCTTCGGTTACCGCTGTCGCCCGCAGACTATGACCCTGAGACCCTGTGAAGTGTTCGAAACGTCGGGATGAAGTTAAATTTAATTAAATTAGTTTTATAGTTTTATTTAAAAAAATACTTATTTAGCAAATAGATTATTTGGATAACTTGTTTTATTATGGTATCTATAAAATATTTATTATTAGTAATAATTTATTACCAGGGCTCTGTTTTTTCATCGTATGGTAAGACGTTAAGTAAGTACCAACCATGGAGCCGATATTAACATTAAATCTCATATCTTTCTCATACTCACTCCATAACTACTTCCATTAGTCAATTATAAATAAAATAAATATTACGAATTGAATTGAACCTATATGTCGTACTCCCCAATAAGTCAAAATAATATTAAAAATTAAATCTCCTGGATTGTAATATCTACGTAGATACAGATATAAAAGTGAGTGCTACTTTTTCCATATTTTCTGGTGTTAATCCAGTTCTAACTTGAAAAAGAGCCTTCTATTCTATCTACTTTCAAGGGGGAAGGAAATTGTCTTAACAAATATTTAAAAAAATCGGATAAGGAGCATTCCATGAAAACATGTCGTAAGTGACACTGTCTTTACAATACTTTTGAAAAATTAAATTAGTAAGCTGAGTTACGGCATAATAATAACTAGGGTTAGGAATTTTGGTGGCATTAGGTGAACAGAGAACAGTGGAGTCGTTGCTCAAATTGTTTGATTGATTGAATAATTAATTAATCAAAAATAATACATAAATATATTCTTTTTAACAGGGTTTCGCTCATTTTAAGTATTAAATAATTTTATTGTATTAATATTTGACTACCTATGAAATGAATTTCAATATTTTTTTTATAATAAAGCTTATGATTATTTTATAATATTTATGGGCTTCGAGAAAACTAGAACCTTGAAAATCAAATAAATATAATTATTTTCTCATTTATCAACATTTTTATTGAAAATTAATATTTCAATTCATTGATAAATCCAGCTAAACACATTTTCGTTATTATTTTATAATTAATCATTTATTCAAGTAAAAAATATTTGTAACATCGACTCCACTGCTCTCTGTTCCATAAATGCCACCAAAATCCTAACCCTAATAATAACATATCAAGGCTTTAAGATTGTCAGTGTTTCCTAATAGCTAACATATTTTATTAGGGTAGCTACCATAGTAGTGAGTCGTAAGCGACAAAAAGTAGACGTTTTCATGGAATGCTCCATAACACCAATTGATTGAAAACCTTGTTAAATCGAAATAGTTCGTAATCATCAAATTAGTCATGTTTTCGACTTGGATAAGTGAGTGAGTATTAGAATGAAGTTTTAATGTTAATATCGACTTCATGGTAAGTACTCTAAAATTTTACCGCGTGATAAAAAATCCGAGTCCTGATTATTACCGTTTGCTAAGTTAAATTTGCGAAATTGGTCGAATCATTTTTTTTCGCTCCTCCAATCTGTATACATATGCTTTAAAGTACAATTGCTTCGCTTTGACGATTTATACAACGGTTATTAATAGATACAAATGAACTTTGATATCAGAGATTCGTTAGTATGATTGTATTTTTAAAGGTAAAAAAAAGTTTGACGGCCTTAAATGACAGCGCAGAACTGCGCATACCGCGACCCACTAACCAAAAAAGTATGTAGGCATTATGTAGGTATCTAGGGTACTTAGCATTTGAAAACATCTTATGTGTTCAGGGCTCTATAAATATTAGTATCGGTTGTGAGAAAATGTTGATAGTGCACTGCGTAAGTATGGTCGGAGTGCGGAATGAAGTGAATGGTTTGTTATTTTTTTATCAGTGAGTGCGGGTGGGTGGCGGGTAGCGGGCGGCCGTAGCATTTACAAGTCGGCCCGGTCTGAACAACGCGTTCTGGCTGCACCGCACCGTACCACTCAGTCACACGGCAACATTCGCACTCGCGCTACAGGTTTCCTGCGAATCTACTCAATTCATCACTGACGCCGATTACTTTTCATGTACTTTCCAACTGCACTCTTGTGATTCTTGTCATCGTTGAATATTTAGCAACCGAGCGTTACTTCATACACTGTAATAATACTTCGGACTTTTGAAATAGTGATATATCTGTCTAGAATTAGTTCTCGTGCATCCACTTCGAACGCGTGCTGTATCGCAACCGGCTAATGGCTTTCAGAATGGCGAGAAACCGCAGGTATGGGCACGCTATTGCAATATCTCTGGTAGATTGTTATTGTCTGTTTGGGTACCTTTGATAAGCGTATCACGTGTTAGTATGAGACTTATGCTTCGTCTATATTTGTGAAGGAGTTAATTAAATGCACATGAGCACGTGGTTCGTATTGGTAAAGTAAAATGGCGGCGGCGCGGCGCCGCCTGCCGGCGCGCGGCACTCGTTTCCTTCGTGATTCATTCGCATAGAAACCGGCCGACCGGCTATTGATAAAACGGTTGTTTTAGATAGCCCGCATGCAAAACACACATCTAACAAGGTCCCATACCCCGCAAAACAATCATATAATTATACGCTGTCACATGACTATCTGGATCAATTATGCTTCGTTGTAGGTTAAAATTATTATACCGGATTCCCAAGACTACGTAAAAGTGTACAGTAAATATTGTTGTGAGACTTGCTATTAAAAATGACCGTTATTATTTTAACAAGTCTCACAACAATAGAGGAAAGTTGGTAGGATTCGTACACTTACGTTATGCCTCAAAGAAAAAAATTACAAGCAATTTTAAAATTAAATAAAAGTTGCTCGATGGCTAGTTTATCTGGCTTTAATAATTGTTCGGCTTAGAGCTATTAGCTATAGGTATACTAAACAAAGTAGAGTAGGGTAACAACGTCAGATTGCAATTCCCAAAAAATGAAACTTGTACGAAAGCGCCCCATCAGTGGGGTACCTTAGCACACAGTATATTTTACACACACAGTATTAGTTCTGTTATCAACCGTCCGTATTCATCATCATCATTTTCAACCGTTAATCGCCCGTTGCTGAGCATATAGGCCTCTCTTCCTGTACACCACTGGCCCCGGTCCTGAGCTAAACTCATCCAAAAGTGACCCGCACTCTTTTGAATATCGTCCTGTATTTATTTACAAATATTTTTTACATTGCATATGCTCAGAAAGTACTGTTTTTAAGGGTAAACTTATACACAGAAAGTGATATTTTTCCGCACGTGTGCAGGAATTAATTTTCATAGTACTTTTCCGCACCGCCTGGTTGGTTAGTACTGCAGAGATAGCCTGGTTTTCCTCCCATAATGCATTGTAAAATGTTGTATGATGCATATGATGAAATGTAGACTTTTTTAACTCCCTTCGCTCGTGTTTTATAATCATAGACACTTGTCCTGAAAAAAAACCTACTTTGTATCATAAAGAACTATTTCGTACAGTGTTTTTTTAACACACTAGGATGAGAAGTGGTTTATTTTTTGTCCGGTCACAACTTCGAAAAGGCACTTTATTTCATAAATCGACGACTTCATTTGGAAATAATATTCTCGATAAACGAAAGTATTGAAGTTCATTCCTACAGTAAGGATTATCATATATCGCCGGTTGACAACCAAAACTCACTAACTAACAAATACCTACTTTAAATAGAGATCGTATCTAAGTTCTGATTCAATACTGACATAAGAGGTTGCGAAGAGTAGTGACAGTTTTTATAGTGAGTTTTCGTTGTCAGCCGACGATATTATTTTTGGCTGTACGAAGCTCTCCCAACCAAAAATTAAAAAGTTAAATCAATTAAAAATAACTAGGTTCCTAATCATAAAATTAATCATTTCATAAGTAGTTCAAAGAAAAGGTTGTGATATGAACGTTTGTACTTTAGCAAAGCTTTCTGAAATAAAAGGGCCATTTTGAAATGACTCATGATTATTCTGGAGGGTCATAAACACATTTTTATTTATTTTCTAGAGTTAAGCTGCTGTAATTCCATCTTTTATCGGTGGTGTGTTATGCATATTAATGGCCGTTACACATAACAATATAAACAATTAAACATATTCGCATGTCGGATAGCGGAATAGTACATTACGACACAAGTGCGAAAAACATGAAATTCGAAACGAGGGGCGATGTTTTAAAACACGACCGATAGGGAGAGTTTTAAATCGACACTAGTTACGAATTTAGTTTTTGCATGTGTCTCGTACGACGTTTTTTAGTGCAGATGGCCCTCCGAAGTTTTGGACCTGACGTAAAATGACACACTTCTCGCACTAGAGCCTAAAAAAAGGCACCATCTGTACTAAAAATATAATTGTATCACTGTACGAATGCTCCCAATGTACGAATTCTACCCACTCTCCCCTACTGCATTCATCGATTTGTAATTTGTATGACAAGTAGCTTTATTTTTTGGGAGTATGAGTGAGTAGCAATAAATAAATAATAATAAATAAGCCTTTTTCCATATTCCTTTTGAGATACTAATAAATTATTTTAGAATATTTTTTTTTAGATGCACATTTTGGTTTTGCTAAACGAGTTGTTTTTATTTATTTGATTCCCTGAAGATGCAAGTAATTTTAAGGTTTGGTCTCCATTCAGGCCCGCCGTCCGATAGTTGGTTACCAACCAGCGCAGTATAAATTGTGTTAATCGATGTGCCATAAACTTAGGGTTTGAGTACATAAGTGGTCTAATAACGTTCAGTCCAATAATTCAGTTTTGTTTGACTAATGCCCGCTTTCCAGTGCGAGCGGAACTAAGTTAAACGGACACATTAATGAGTTCGTTCCGCTCGCAGTGGAAGGCGAGCATATTAAGGTCAGGCCCCAATTTCACCACATTGACAAGTGCTACAATTGTAAATTTACTGTTTCTCCAATCTGGGGTGTCTATAGGCTACAGTTACCATTTACCATCGGAAGGGCCGTGCGTTTGTTTTCCATCAATATAAAATTTACTGCAGGAACTTTAATAAATCAGCAGTAAATAACTACTTTTTTGTGAAGCAAAATTACAATTCTAACAAAAAACACGATAATTGTAGAGAAATTCCGACATAATATATGCCGAATCTCATGTCAAGATTGAATGAGAATTGTACTAAACCTTGCGACAATTGTCACGGGTTTCTGAAAATAAAAAGTAGTTTATTAACGATTTAATAACGTTATTAGTAATCATTTTATGTTGGTGGCAAACAAGCTCATGGACCGCCCGATAGTAAGCGGTAGCCGTAGTCTACGGAGGCCTGTGACGTCAGTAACAGTGATATTTTACAATTGTCACAATTGTGATTATGGTGAAATAGGCCACAGGTTGGGTGAAACGAGTTAAGGTTTATTTTCCCAGACAGATTTTGAATATAGAAGAGGTTTAGTTCCCCGCACTTGTTTCGAAAATCCAAGAACATACAAATATCTACATAAAGAGACCCCTCTGCTGTGAGCCCAAACGATTTCGATCATTGTGCGGACAATGAGTTATTCGAAATTTTTACGCCAAGCATCACTAAAGCCTGTCGTCTGTTGATCGTGGTTACTATGTCAGATACCACTAAACTGGTCATGGCTGACGCTATCAATTGGAGCCTTGCATAGATTGCTTTTGTTGGAGATCCTCGAAGCGAGGTCTATATCCGGTCCCTCCAGTTCGACGCTCCCGAGGTAGGTAAATTTGTGAAATTGCTCTTTACAGCCTCTGCCAATATGCTCTGAAAGGTACTTGTCTCTGTCCCTGTTCCTCGTTTGCTGTTTCTTCCTGGTGTCCTTTTCTAGTCCAGTCTTTATTGCCTCACCTCTAAGGTCGTCCAGCTTGGACTGTATATCGACTTGTGTGTGTATGATACATTAGGCCATATCTTCTAAGCTAAGGTAACAGTCTCCACTCTATCCTATGGCTCTTTTTCGCTGTCATAAGATGCATGATGCCATCTAGATCAGCAAAGAACAGGAGAAAAAAAGACACCCCTATCACCCTCGTAAAGAATTCTATACATTATTTTACACTTAAGTGTGCTTATTGAGATTCTTATTCTGTTATTTGAGACTTCATTTTTATCTAAGTCAGCAACCACTGGCAACTGACGCTCTCAATTGTTCTGCTGCCTTAAACTTTCGTCTACTGTATAATTTGGTATCGATGCGGACCCATTAATCGCTCCTTTCAACTTTCATCGGTTTTTGACGCTCGCAGTCGTTATCTGCTTACTAGCTAAAGGTGCATTCAGACCAAACTAGCGTTCGCTATTCTATCCCCCGCTCTACGAAATCAACGAATCACGTTTTGCGTTACGATCGAATTTCGTAGAGTAGGGGGTTAGAATAGCGAATGCTCATTTGGTCTGAATGCACCTTAACATTTCGCCAGCGATGATCGTGAAATCCATTAATGAATCCGCCCCGGAAAGCAGGCGAGGCAACGAAATGGGAAAATGGTTCTAGCCGTCCCGCCATTAAGTAGATTTTTTTTTAATACAATAAAACACATTTATATGACATATAATTGCCATGTTACGCGTAAAGTCGAACGCCGGAACCCTTAGAATCGTACGTTACGACATAATAATAAACCTGTTGGTATCCGTAATATTGGTGCTAATGTCTACTCTACCCAACGGTTGGAAAGCTTCGTGAATCTCAAGTCCAACGTGGAACTTGTGGAACCGTATCTTAGGGGGGAAGGGAGGATCTTGCGAGCTGTGGCGGCGAGTGCAATTCGAGGCTCAACAGCGCAGCACAATGAGAGTTGTGAATGGCGCTCGGTGCAGTGGTGGGGATGGCGCGGGGTGGTTGCCCGGCGCCCGCCGCGGCTTGCGTAGCGAGTGACGTGCGCCGCCGTGAGGGCATGTATGCGATGATGTCATCTCCGCTCCGCCATTTTGTGCCGAGCTAATGCATATCGGTGGTTTCCGATTCCATTATTATAACATATTTAAATAGGGTCTGTTTTTTACTTGATCCAAGTTAGAAATCAGTTTTTCGTAACATCGCCTACAAATCTGGCTACTCTTATATATTTTCCATTCAAAAATTATATTATTTAATTAAGAACAATGTCAAATACGAAGTTCAATCATATTTTCATGTCGTCAATAATCATCCTCTCAAAATAATCTTGCATGTTCTTACCGGGATGAATCCTGAAGGTGCGCACCTTCTATCTAATCCTGGTAATTTGTAGACTTACCTACTATCGTGACATCATAAGTTCCCTGGACATTTTCAGTATTTTGGTTTTTAACTGTCACGATGGCTTGAGAGTAAGTCAAAAAATATGCATCCGTTCTAAACTGTACGTATGGCGAAGAAAAATGGATTATTTCATACGTTCCAGAAGTATTAGGAGAATTTAGTCTACGCTTCATGTGAATCATGTGTTATTTTATAGGTACAGTCACCACACGGGATTGTTGAGCCACTTGCCACTGTTCGCAACTTGGTCGAATAATACAAATCGGGTTCCGAACTCTTATGACGCTGGTATCACGACTTCGGCCGAACTCTGCTGACCAATGGGGCGGGCGTTGCTACGGTTAGCCAATGACCGCTCGCGTATTCTTCAGAAGGTGACATTACCATGGTTACGTAATAACAAAAATATTTAACCAATGATTGATCGCTATTATTCCGGAAGCTGACGTTACTATAGTTACGTTATAATTATAACATCCGCTTTAGTCCTGGAGACGTCAATCTAACTTCAGAGCCCTCATGGTAATTTCGTTCACTTTCCTTTTAACAGCTGTCACTGACAGGTATTTTTTCAAAGTTAGAATTTCAGTCAGAAACTTTCAAGTTTCTACTAAACATTTTTATGGCTATTGACAGATTATAGGATTATAGGTAGATTGTCAAAGGTTACCTACCACATTTCTACAAAGGTTACATTACATAAGTTTTCAACTAACGTCAACTGAGCTGTAACAAATGATAATAAAGACAGCAATAGCATTTGTCTCTATCAATGAAAAAAATAATTTAAAATTGCTCGATAACATGCCTATTTATATAAATATCTTGAATGGAAAAATACCTCGCCTTTTAAAGTCAGATAAGTCATGGCAACCGATTTCAAGATAATACGAATAAATTACTAAACGGTTTTAGACAAATCTATGAAGAACTGTCGTTATCCAGTTTCCTCTAGGAACAACGACATCTAGCGTCTAATAATGGCCGATGACTAATCCTTAATTCTCGCAGACGAAGAAATTTTTATTATTTCATCTAGTTTTGACATACTGAAATTTTGACGCAACAAAGATTCGTATTTGACTGACATATCATCGGGGAACATCGGTCATGTCGCGATCGTGCCTACTAACGAAAAATACCGAACCCATAATATTACACGACCAAATTGCATCCATTGCCAAATGGCTCAACATTCCCATGTGGTGACTGTACCTAGGGTATACATATATGTTAACACAGATTCTATTTCTTATTCCGGCTTATTTCGATATTTGTCAACATCTTGTGTATTGTCGAGGTTAGTGTTGTTTTTAGACTCGCTCTGTATTTGTCCTGTTGTTTTTGTACTATTCTAAAATAAATAAGATAAATAGCCAAGTGACGAATGACGAATGGGTGACGAAAGCTGAAAGGGGTGGAATTTAAGAGTATACCAAAAAATCTTGGGATGGTCTCACTTTGTTAAGGACTTTATTAAGGGATTTGATACTATACTTGACTCTATCAACGTTTGTCAGTAAAAAAAAATAACAAATTGTCTAAGGGCAGCCAACTCTTCACGCCAAAATTTTTTGAAATTTTAACTTTTTTCTACAGACTGACGTTGTTAGACAGAGTAATAACAGAGTATAGAACATACTTATTTAGATTTTCTGTGCACACGAGACTTAAAAATATACGTTGGGTTGACGCCCAACGGTTACGATTAACGAAAAACTACTTATTTATATCGACTTAGCTATATTAACACTAAGGTACTCACAATAAACGATTATACCAAGGTGCGAAATAAAATGCCGGCAAAATAATATAATGTAAATTACAAATTAGTTTATCCTTATTTTTGATAACTTGCCCTGTTTATTAGCATGAGCTAACCCAACCTCTACTACATAGCTTATTTTTTAATCACAGGCAATAATTAGTAATACCGCAAGGATATAACAGTCAAATTTGGTTGATTCGAATCTATCACCAAATTTTTTGTGAGTCTCCAATTGAATTATTATTTCTTGATGTCTCAATCCCGTTTCAATGACAAATAGGTATTGACAATACGACTATCGTCCAGAATTGTCTAATTTATAAGATTTAATTCAAATTATTACGTCGTTTACTTATTTATCATTTTCAAAATGTTTTTTTTTATGCCTATTGTTGCCACAGCCATGTGGCGCATTCGTCTTGCACAGTCCCACGTTATCTACATTGTTCATCGATAAAGTATTTATGCTTTTTCATCATAAATTGTAGTGTGTTGTAAATAAGTTAGTGTGGATGTGGATACGGGCTCTACGGCACGGGAACGGGAAGCGTGTCAAGCGTGGAATCACTGCCCCGGATAATTCAATTAGGCATCTCTTTTATTTTAGTCACTGTACCTATACGTAGTCTCCGTGGCCGATAGGTGCCTATGTAGACAAGCCCTTGTGCGAATAGCGTGTGAACTTAGGGCTCCACTTCGTGTCACAAATTTAGCATGAAAAAACTGACAAGTCTTTTTCTAAATGTTATCCAATTTGTACTGTTGGCTACTATATGGCTTTTCGCTGTTCTGTAAACCGCTTCCTAATGTATTCTTATCACTAATACGTCGCCGTCGTCTCTGGCACCTCTGGTTTGTATGATGTCTCTTGGTAGAAGCATTCTTCGAGGAACTGTTGTCCCGCTCTCTTTTCCTTGACCTATATTAGTGTCGAAATAAGATAGTAAATGGATGCCACTTACCATTAATTCTTATCAATCTTATTATCTAGCCTACTTAAGTTATCTTTTTATACCTGCATTTATAAATATTAAATAATAATATGAAAACCAGCTATTGCTAATCAAAATATTGTTTTGATTGTCAATTACAAATGGGGTGCGCTTGTTGATACACCTGTATTATGGTTGATAGAACATTATAACACTTTATTTCACTTTTCGTTGTAAGTATGGCACAGGCGGATATAACAATAAACCAATAATTACATCATAATAAATATACTATTATTATATTTCATAAATATCTATCTTATTAATACCCCGTACACTCGACAATTCTGATCGACATTAATTTAAAAATAAATGTTGCGAAGAAGACGAATTATAAAAATGACGTTAGGATAATTTCCTCATGTGAATTGTAATAAGTAACAAATGGTCTACATTAGTGGTTATATCGCTTCTCGCAGCCGGTCATCCAAGGTCCTCATCAGTGGACTACCGCTGCACATTCGTTTCGACAACATCGACGCCCTGCTCTCGCAGTACGGCAACGTGCAGCATTGCGACAAAGCCAACTCGCGCGATGCCAACACCCAAGCGGTGTTTATCACCTTCGAGACCTCGGAACAAGCGCAACAGTGAGTATGACCGCTTGATGCAACTAACGGGGATGCACATTATTTCTGGTTTTAAACTGACAATGCTTGGCTTTTTACTCTTTCTTACTTCTCTTCCTCTATCAGACCCCTTGGAACTTTGCATGATTGTGTCGGCTGCTATTCTCGTACTGCTCTCTGTGGTTTCTAAAATGGACAAGTAATTATTGTTGGTAATTATGGCGTTGAACAGTGCTGGGAAATAATCATTGTTATTGAACTATTCCTGTATAGCGACTGTAATTAACACAATAAACTAGGAGTGGACTTTATGTAGTATGACGTGTTATTTGACGGTTGCAGCCGTTGCAGGTTGTGAAAACTTGAATACCTAGATTTATGTAGATGCCTCAAGATCTTATTTAAATCGTGTTTTTGTTACACTTTCTGTCTGTTAGGATTATTTATTTTTATATACATAATTAAGATAGAATTCGGACCAGTGGTTCTACCCGTCATAAGCAATAGTAACGCGTTTCTGAAATACATATCAAAGAGGGTCATAATAGCTGTACCTCTAACCTCTTCTGGCTCTTCTATTATGTTCATATAAAAATAAATATCATTATGTTGCGGTCGAACGTCACCAGCTTTAGCAGTGTCTCCCTAAACAAGCAATTCCTTGCTTACAGGGCAGCACCATTCTTTGCATTATACCTAACTTAGTCTATTTTATGCAATACATCATTTTATTGTACAATTATTGTATTGTATAATTTATCGGACAGCGTATGATGGTCCAGCTTATACCGTTTATTGTGCCCCTTGTCACTTTCGGAATTATAATATATACTAGTTAGAACATGACGTCGTCAATGGCAGTATAAAAACGGTACCATCATATGTCTAATGGTATAGAGATTTTGTAGGATAACCATAATAAATACTGATGGAAATGGGTTCTATGTAAAAAAAATAGCAACCGCATGTCGTATTACGTATTACTGTAGTAATTTGCATGAGAGTATGGAAATTGATTTAATGTAGTGTGTAGTAACGGTACACTGAAATATTAGGCAAGTGCGTTGTTATTTCTTATCGAAGAGTTTTCCCTCAAGAAAATTCAGTTGAACACCGGCCCCACACACTTGTAAATTAGGCAGTAATAACAGGGAAATCAATGTATTTAACCTATTTTTGTGTGTTGTCCTAAAGAGAACTAACCAAATGGGTACACTAGCTAGAGTAATTTATTTTTGAGATAGATTGGTGCTAGAGACTTACTACTGGATTTTATTCTCAACATCGGACGCAGACCGGGTCTTAGTAACTATGTATTTAGTATTCGATATTACTTTAAAGCACATCATCCACCAGGCGGTGAATTCGTAAATATTCCTGCGATTTTGGGCTCTACGAACTACTGTCCGTGGGTTGTCTAAATATGTACCTCTTGCTTTGGCCACCTACAGCCAAAGGTGACGTAAATTTAGATATATAGGTTGATTCAGAAGACGTGATCAGGACCACCACTATACATTAGGGTTGCCAACCGTACTATTACTGTGTACTGTTGAAAGTCTTTGTAGGTACTGTTGAAAAAAATGTATAGAAATTACTACGCAAAAAACCATATTTTGGGGGCAAATACAAAGGTTATATTTTTTTGTATCAAATAGTAACAATTTTTATTCGCAAATTACATAGTGAGTTTACGAAATGCTAGTTAGTACAAAATTGATCATATATTTTTTCTTTTGGTGTCTTTATTTTTAATTAGGTTATTTTAGTAACCTTTTTCGTTAAATCACAAATATAAAATACAATTATCTCACCAGTATTACTACGAATGAGTAGCTTTTAATGAACTGTGTTGATTGGTTTAACTGCTCACGTCTTCTGAATCGGCCAGAATAAATTACAATGTTAACCAACGCGAAGTAGTGATCCGGTGAACTGGTTTTCTGTCAACTCATTGAACGTTTGCTACGTTCTCGGCACGTTTAATCGCTTACAAAATTTTGCAGCAATCATTATATTGGATGAACTTACTTGTTTCAGGGCCATCAACGGTTTGAATGGTTACGAGCTAGAAGGGAGTCGTATGAAAGTAGAGGCCGCAGAGCAGAATGCGCGGGGCGGGCGACGCGGGCGACCCGGCGGCGGCCGCGGCGGCGGCGGCGCCAGCGGCGGCGGCTCCCGGCCCACCGACTTCCCTCTGCGGCTGCTGGTGCAGAGCGACATGGTGGGCGCCATCATCGGTCGCCAGGGCAGCACCATCCGGCTCATCACGCAGCAGAGCCGCGCCCGCGTCGATGTGCACCGCAAGGACAATGTCGGCTCCTTAGAGAAGGCCATCACCATCTATGGCAACCCCGAAAACTGTACCAATGCATGCAAAAGAATACTCGAGGTCATGCAGCAGGAGGCCAACAATACAAATAAAGGGTAATTAGATAATACGTTATGTTGAATACAGTTCCTTACTTGATAGTATGGTTGCAACATTATCAATGTTGTTTACTAAATTTACATAACCGATTGAAATGCTTAATATCAATTGATCATAAAGTGAATATGTTCTAATTCCTTTTTCAGGGAAATATCGCTGAAAATCCTAGCGCATAATAATTTAATCGGGCGTATCATAGGCAAAGGCGGCACTACAATCAAGAGAATCATGCAGGAAACTGACACAAAGATCACCGTGTCCTCTATCAATGACATCAACAGTTTCAATCTCGAACGTATCATAACTGTGAAGGGAACCATTGAAAACATGGCCAAGGCGGAGTCACAAATTTCAGCTAAATTGCGCCAGAGCTATGAAAATGATTTGCAGGTAATTAGCAACATAATTATATTCATAAAACCGGCCAAGAGCATGTCGGATGTCGGGCGATGCTGAGCCTACGGAAGTAGTTATTCAAAAACTGCTGGGCCGATTCAATTCGAAATATGCCCACTAATCATGCTTTTTTTTTTTCATGGTTGTATTTGGAGACTCTTATATATTTTTTTAAAGATTTATTCATCAAATATCTACATAAAAACAATAAAAAAACATCCTCCCTTTAGATGTAGAGGATTTACCATAAAAAAAATTACTAGTATATTTTATTCTACCAATTAGTATAGGTATTACCCGTATTAGTCCGTTTACTACGGAACCCTAAGAATAAGTGGTCCATTAGCGTGGTCAAAAATTACTACAAAATCCTGATATCACGGGCGATGAATTCAGCTTACAATTCAAAATATGTTCATTAATGATAAATGTGGGGCTCTCCGAAAACATGAATTAGGGACATGAATTGATATTTTTTCCTTTTATCAGGTACTGGCACCTCAAAGCATAATGTTCCCGGGTCTGCACCCCATGGCGATGATGTCGACCGGACGCGGAGGCTTCTGTGGCGCTACTCCGCCATTCCCGCCGCCCATCTACGCGCCCATGGCGGGCCAGGGCGGCGCGCAGCAAGGAGCCGGCGACTCGCAGGTAACATCCCGACAACGATTCGCATTGCCCTGTCATTTTTAAGAGGCGGATTCCCAGTGTAATGATGAATTCATTCATATGCTGTGGATTCCTGCTACTACGCATATTTCGTTTTTAATATTTATGTGACTAGTCGCGCCTCACCTAGTGACTGATGCATAACCAGTCACTTGCTTTGATTTTTGCGATAGACTCTGTCTATGTAAAATAAGAGCGATGACATGTAACAAAAGCTACATGAAGGAAGTGAGTGGTTATGCAAATCGCAAACTAAATATGACATTAAAACTGGAAATTATTACTTAAAATTACTTTTCCGTGTATATGATATTTGACATTTTGGTTTAACTGTATATAATTATTTTTGTTATCCGGTACAGTAAGCATCAGGTAGATTATTATAATTAATTAAATACTCAAAGCTGATCTTCTTGCCAAGGCATTGGAGAGGATGTATACGAGTATCGTCGATTGACAACAAAATCTTACTAAGAAACATATAACTACTTGAAATAAAGCTAGTATATCAGCACGGCCGTTTAGTGAGATTTGGTTGTCAACTGACAATATTCAATGGCCGCTATGTATGATGCAGATGGATGGCTTTAACTTATGAACAATTCAGTCAGGGCTTACTTCCTTATCTTATTTTTATTATGTTGGCGGAACAGGAGACCACATACTTGTACATCCCCAACAACGCGGTGGGCGCCATCATCGGCACTAAGGGTTCTCACATCCGCAACATCATCCGGTTCAGCAACGCGTCCGTGAAGATCGCGCCTCTGGAGCAGGACAAGCAGGGCGAGGCCCAGAACAACGCGCAGCCCGAGCGCAAGGTCACCATCGTCGGAAGCCCTGAGGCGCAATGGAAGGTGAGCGTGCTGTGTGATAATTGAATGTTATCATTGGCAAGTTCATTGAGGCATGTCGCCAAACTTGATATAATTATATTGAAAATTGTTGGGAGTTGCGTCATTCATCTATGAGTCGATTGGTAACCTCTTGATCGCCACATTCAACGTACATCCCCCTGGGTCCCCTTCGGTTACCCAGGCGTCAAATTGGATGAGATAGTGGAGGTACCCTCTGCAGACTCATCACCCAAATAAAAATTCAACGTACATCACAATTTAAACTGACAACTTGAAAATACACCTTAATTTCACCAAGTGAGTTGACAATTGCAAATGACAAGAGGTTAGGCAGGCAAGATGTTAAATTACGTAACCTGAGCACTTTAATAAATAAATAAATAAAATAAAAATTCTTTATTTCAGACCATGGTTGCGAACCATATTTTGTTAGTGATATCTTAAAACTTATAATTATGTTAGTAATACTTATACCTACTTATTCTACCTATAACTACCTCAATCCAGTACTTAATTATTGGGCTATCTAGGCGCTCGTCTAACACCCTTAGCATGCCGTTACTGCTGCCTCGGACACGTCTCAGCAATGAGGCTATTCTCTTTCGCCTGATGGCGTAGAAGTCGTCCGTTTGCGTCTCCGCGAACATGCCTGACGCACTGCAACGCCTCGGCAGCCTCAACAGCATTCTAAGGATACTAGGACTGCGTCCTGCCCGTTGTGATTTCTTGGTATATGACGTGGATTTAAATTAGAACACGTTGCGTTCCAGGCTCAATACTTGATCTTCGAGAAGATGCGGGAGGAAGGCTTCATGTCGGGCTCAGACGATGTGCGGTTGACCGTGGAGATCGTGGTGGCGTCGTCGCAGGTCGGGCGCATCATCGGCAAGGGCGGTCAGAACGTGCGCGAGCTGCAGCGCGTCACCGGCTCGCTCATCAAGCTGCCCGAGCAGCCGCAACAGCAGGGCCAGCCGCCGCAGGATCACGATACGACCGTGCACATTGTCGGCCCCTTCTACAGCGTCCAGGTACATACCTACTTTACTGTTGACTGATTTCTGTATGTGACGGAATGAGACTCCGAGAAAAATGGATGTTAGAACTAGTTAGTTCTAGTCTCTTATTTTATTTAGGCAATTACTTCTTTTGAGATATTATACCTTATGTGTGAACAGGTAGTAGTTTTTTACACTCTGTTGTTTGACGATTCATAAGTGCTTAGTTGAATAAATAATCGTTTGATTTAGTTTATGTGATTGGGTTGTTAACTGTCGTAATTCGGAAATTAAAACAAAGGTTAAAAAATAAATGATTCTTTTCTAAACGACGCCGACGCCAGATATCAATGAAATATAAATAAGTCATTATTTTATTCTTTCTATTAGGCTATTGACTCTTCCAGATACTCCTAGTTCATTTATGTTATAACAACCTATCCTCCAGGTCCACCAAGTCGAATTCCTAAACTGAATTTGCAGTATGTTGAATTCCCAAAACTGAAAAAAACTAACATTCTGGGAAAGTCAACATTTTGGGATTTCAACATTGAATTCAACTTGGTGGTCCTGGAGGCATCCTATATAGAGAAACTGTTTGGTGTACAAAACAAATTAACTAACACTGCACTGCGAAATTATTTATTCCTAATTTACCGTCTTATGTTATGTCACTTACAAAGTAAGTAACACATGTAGTCACAAAGTCCACGTATTATTTATTTATAACATAAACTATATATATGTTGCAATTATTGTAAGAAGATTTCCATGTTGAAGATTGTTCAGGAAGCGTGTTTAAGATAAGTATAGAATTTAAATATTGAAGCGCAATGCGAACTCCTTTATTTGTTAACATGGCACAGTGTGGCGTTACTAAGGTTTTGACATTTTGTAGCAACCGCCTGAAGCCGGGTGAGCCACGTAAAGGAGTACGCTCAATACTTCAGAGCGAGCTAATGAAACTGCTCTGCATTATGGCCATGGCCTTTAGTGATAAATGGCTTTTGGCAACTAGATAGGTGAGTGTCACTTCTTGGTTTGATTTATAAAATACTTTGCGAATATTATGAATGGAAATAATTATTTTTGTTGATTAATTTTTGAACTTTTAATATATTAATATTAAGGTAGTAGTGGACTTATGTGACTACATGTGAGGTTTATCTCTTAAGCATCTCTGTGTATCTAGTAGCGTTTGTATTTATAAAATAATAGTTTGATTAGGTGTGATATGGGCGATTTTATAATTCAAAGGTAAATATAACATTTCAATTGACGTTCTCGTTATGGGCAAAGTCCGTCATTGAGTGCTTTAATCAAACTGGGTATCCCAAGACTACGGGGCATGTAGGGAAACTACCCTTGATATTGAATGTTTCGGTAAATTACATCATTTTATTATTACTTAAGAGACTGCATTCATAGATTTTGTTTGATATACACGGTGGAATTTAATCGGTGAACAGGAACCCATTTTTCTAATTCAGTAATCGATGGCGGTCACGTTTATGTAGTACTTAAGTGGAACCAAGTTTTTTTTCTAGCATAAATTTTTTTTATGTTGAAATTAAAATTTATTGTCACCCTACTAATGGCTTAGTCTGAAAAGTTTAATACCTCTTTTCAAACTATCAGCCATAGAAACTTAAAACATAAATGATCAATAACCACTCACATGCTTTAATTTTTGCGATAGACTCTATTCCTATGTAAAATAAGAGCGATGCATGGCTGATAGTTTGAAAAGAGGTATTAAACTTTTCAGACTAAACCATTAGTAGGGTGACAATAAATTTTAATTAAAGTTTAATTTCAACATAAAAATTTGTTATGCTAAAAAAAAAACTTGGTTCCACTTAAGTACTACATAAACGTGACCGCCATCGATTACTGAATTAGAAAAATGGGTTCCTGTTCACCGATTAAATTCCACCGTGTATATAGATATTTAGTAATTTTAACCTAGTCGCTTCTTTTTAAATACTAAGATTGAAATAATTATTATTTAGTGGTATACTCATTAGCATCATAAAAATACGAAGTGGATATTTTTCACATTTGGATGGGTTTGATTCCCTGACGAAGCAAGTATAATAATAATAAAAAATAGTTTTTAGTAAAATATATCTATTACATTAAGGGCTGCATTTTCAATCGCCAGATAAACGAATTCGTTAGTTAAAATTATAACTATCCTTTTCTAAAGTCTTCAGTCAAAATAGGATCGAGCTAGCGTTTAACTGACAGATACTGTTAACTGGCAATTGAAAAATCAGTCGCTAAGGATCTTGAATTGATCAGACGCAGAATGGATTAGATTGGGCGGTTTATAATATGTATTATTGCATTGATATTGAAATCAACACGTCATGAGCGGCGAATTAAAAATATAGCAAGTCACAATGATGACTTACAGCATTCAGTATCGGTAGTTTTCTAAGGAGTAGGAAAATGTGATTTGTTTGTGCTGTAAACGTGGCTAATTAATAATTATAAATACGATGATTATAAATAATTGCACTGCAGCTATTGCGAATGTAATTACGAAATGTATGGAGCGATTCATTCTTCAATAATTGAAGATTGGATCTTATCCTATTATTGTTCACTTAAGTCGAAAATGTCAACCTTAACTCATGATCGCCTTACTTCACATCAGAATTTATTATAGGTACTTTAAACTGCACCTTAATTTTAATTGATATAATAAAGTTGATAATGCAAGTGACATGTGAAATTCGTGGCGGTCAAGAGGTTAATAAAAGATCATAGTCCAAGAATTGAATGATCGGAGTAGTAGTTGTGAGATTAAGTTAATGATGTAATTATAAGTGACCGGGTGTTGTTGTCCACAGTCGGCCCAGCGCCGCATCCGCGCGATGGTGGCGCAAGCGAGCGCGCCGGGCCGCCACCGCCGCGCCGCGCAGCCGCCGCCCGCGCAGCAGTAAGCCGTCGCCACCACCCGCGCGCCCACATGCCATCTCACCCTCACCGCTCACCGCCTCGACCCTCGCTCCACCGCCAGCCGCGGCCGGCCTCCGCCCGTCGCCGCACTACCTATGCGACCCTCCACCCACTGACGGTACTTAACGTCCTACTTAGACAGATGTATATCGATCGAGTTGCACGATATAGGTTCTACAAGTTGTTGCGCAGGCAGGCTGTTGTGTTGGCAGCATATTGTGTCCAAATGTTGTTGTTGATATTATTGTAGTGAATTGTAATTAATAACTATTGATAAATCCATATTTTTACCCCGGGATTATATATGTTGATGATGATTAATATTTGAATATATACTATTCATATACACTATTTTCTTAACGATATAGTGCCACTTAAGTATATGAATCTAATGCCGCGAATATAGTTTATTGTTATAGTTTTCATACCATGTTATCCTGCTACATTATAAAAGAGTTGTCATATACCGCAATAGTTAATGATTATGTTCTCTATACATATACACATGTTGTTAACAATAGCTATATTATCACTCCATTATTATACAAACGTGAAGTAAATATTTTGTTTTGTTATAAAATAATAGATTAATCTGTTAAAATCACTACACTGTTAATATTATTTAAAGGGTGTGTGGGATACAAACCGACTAGGAACGGAAATAAACATGATATGGCTTTACCGAGGAGGCTCAATGAATGAACAGACAGATGCTTTTGCGAGTATATTGTAATGATTAAAAACGATACAGAATTAGAATTTCTGCATGCATGCTGATAAGAATGTTGTACAATGATTATACAAAATGAACGTGTGCGTTGGGTGCGAAATAAATAATCCAAAGAGAGGCTGCCGGCACCGAGGGGCCGGCGGCGAGACAGCCTTGACTAGACTAGACGCGGGGCGGCCGGCTGCGCGGCTGCCCCGGCCTGCCACGGTGATGATAAATCCACCTATGATGGATATAAATATTTTTGATATAATAGTAATTGTTGGAAAGTAAGAAATAAACGTACGAGTTTTAATTTGTAAGTGATTTGTTGATCGTTTTCTTTGTAATTTTGTCTTTGTTAGCTTTATGATGTTTTCTTGTATGAAACTATGGTAAAAAGATTTTGAGAATTTAGAAGACACCGTAGCGTTTAATGGTGCCAGTGGAAGCATATTGTTTGAATCTATCGTGATATGTTTTATTATTGAAATGTACGATTTGTGTTACAATTGTGCCAAGTGAGATAATTTAACTATGAGATATTAAGATTAAGTGAATAATATCAAAATTAATGAAAAGCTAAGATATTTATATTTATAATTGTGATAATAATATATGGAAGTTTTGGCAAAAAGAATGTTAACATTCTTAATTTAATTTACATTGCTTTTTTCTTAACTAGACTAAATATCCCAAATGCATTAAAATAATTTTCAATTCATTTTGCCTAAAATAATAATATATTGAAGCACTGTTGCTGAAAGGTTCCTGCTAATTATTAAGCCCGCAGCGGCAATTTCTTACCTTCCTATTGGACGTAATTCATTTTGATACAATTTGTAATGCTTCCACATATTATTGAAATTAATCTCACATTTGGCATGGGTCCTTATAGCGTTCCAGTATTATTCAGGGTCGATGGTTTAATCCGTGACTGAAGTACTTCTATCATCTACTTATGGTTGAGTGATATCCGACAGTGCTATCGCGTCGACTGTCGGCCCGCTCGCGACCGAGTCACCCGATGCGGACGATGTGGCCGGCGAGACGTCGCGATACAGATAGGTCATAAATGCAATGATATGCTGAAACGTTAAAAGGTCGTAACATTAGAGTTCACATCAGACATGTAATAATAAAACACACCCTCGTACCACTAATATTGTCCGCGGGGGACTGCGCCCGCCTCGAGCCGCGTGCGACACGAGTGCCCGAGGCAGGTGTGGTTCCCTCGAGTACTTGGTATGTAATGTATTCGCTTCCGTTTGAAATACTTATGTACGGTCGTCGACTTTACTTAATTAGTTACTGTTGAGTAACTTACTCGCAGTGATACAGAAACCTCTAGCTCCGCGATTAAACGGGAGAATAATCGCAACTGACATGAATCTTGGACTACATAGCATATACAGCTATAGCTACTTAAATGTTATCAATTCATTTGATATAGAGTTACAGTCTAGGAAATAACGAAAGACTGACAAATCAATACAAAATAGTGCTTGTTGGCACTCCAGAAACATCAGGACTTAGCCAAGTTGACAATAGGAAGAAACTGACTGACCGAGCTGGCAGTTCTTGCAGTGCACGAAAATAATGGATTACGCGAAGGGCAGTGCAGTAACGAGCATTTAGATATGTTCGATTACTTTCAAATCACTGTAAATACGTTGTGTTAACAAAGAATAAGTATTTGATTTGTAGTTTTATTGGACAAGCTATTTGCGCGCTGTTGTACATTATAATCATCAAATGGTATGTTAGAGTTATCTGACAAGTTTTCGCCTATCGACAAGTCACCTTGATGGGGTAGAGACATTCGGTGCGAGAGGAGCTCGGCCGCGCGTCGGATAAGTTAACAGAAACCGAATGTCGCTAGCTCATCGACTTACTACATATTCTCAGTGCTTGAATTCTAGCACGCTGAACAATTCACGAAGTTCCTTTTCAGGTATTTATTCTGAGGAAAATGACAGCATTAATGATACATTCCAATATGACATCTGAGTTGTTAACGGTGCTGACACGTTTTTTAGAATTCATATCTAGGTGTAATCTTTACTAGTCTCACTATTTTTTCATCAAACTTTATTTGAAGAAAATCTATTGAAACCAGTCAAGAAAATACCCACCTGTAATAGGGCCAAAGATAGATCACAGACTGCTTTGTCCGTAGTAAGTTTGGTCCTTTTGTGGTTTTGTGTGATGTCGAGCAAACTTCTGCTCGGCAAAAGTTTTGATACGTTCATTCTGCCGTAATGTAAAATAATAAATGTTTATTGGTGACTCAATTCACCGTTTAAGGATTTGTAATCTAAATTGACTACAAAATTCAAAATGCACATTTATTAGTCACGGTGTTAGCAGTTTATTGTATACTTCAATGTAACACATCCCATTGTAGGGAAATAGTATGCATTTTCAATGTTGCTGTTAATTATAATGTGTTGAATCGATTAAACGTTCATCTTGGTGTAACATTTCACATCATCGTAATAATACACTTGTATTGTTCATATTATTATAATTATACTGGACAAAAGATATCGGCCGCGTATGTGTCTTGCGGCGAGTAGAGGCTGTACGGCGGAGCGCTAGCCCTCGCATGACACATGCAGCGGCCCACGACCCATCGGAGTAAATGTACGGTTGCTTTCACGACAGGAAAAGTGTACATATACAGGCATGTTGTTTATTCCTTCCAAATATAAAAGAGGGTACATTATGATTTGTAATGTGTTAGGCTGCAGAAATAGTTTTAGTTGATTAATTGTATCGTTGTGAAGTAGTGTTAAGTTGAGTATGACGCGGGCGGCGCGCGGCGCGCGGCCTCGAGACTGAACTACACCCCTGCCGCACGCGCCGGCGCATCCATTACTTTACATGTCATTCTCGCTATTGATATACCTTGTCATTCTTGTTTGATGGTTCTACTGTTATTTACATATTTCTTTCTCATGTGTGTGTAACCACTGTTTTGTGCATTTGGTGTGTGATCGACAGAATTACCAATTTCATTTATGTGCATGATTGTATTTTATAAATAAAGTCTGTGAATGGAATGATACAATTTTATTATGAACGTTATTTACGAGGAGTAAGTCGAGCACACATTGCATTTTTGGTACCTAATTTAGTTTACGTATTATTACTGTATTTGTTGTAACTTGAACTTGGCGGGGATGTGGAGCACTCAATCTATTGTTCGTATGTTACACTCCCTTCAGTCTTACTATATATTGATGTTCCATCGAGTCTATAGCTAATAGTATTTGTATGTATGTGAATGTACGTACATAGCTGGGAGGAGCGGCGCGGCGGACTCTCTGTCGCCGCTCTATTTAGATAGAGGAGCTGTTATTGTTGCTTCTAACATAAACGTATTAAGGTCCAATAATATACATACATTTTATCAGATATAAACGTTCAATCTTAATTGAACACACATTTCACCAAAATTTCCTTTGATTATTGTTAATTTTAGAACCATTTTAATTGGTATAAGTTCTGAAACTAATAACTACCTCAATATTACTAAATGAATATGATAATTATCTTTGTGCATGTTTTTGGGAACTGACTTTGAAACGAAAATTCAATATAGATAAGATTGCTATTTTAAACATAGTACCAGAAAAATTGTCAAAATTAGGTTTCTTATCGTAATAAAAGTAATGAAAATTTTCTACAGTTTTATTATTTTTCTTGCCTTTTGTTTTTTTACAATTAACTTAGTCCATCAGAGTAACTGTGTGGCCCTAGTTATACAAATACGGTACGAACTTGAAACAATTTCAAATTGGCCACATACTATTATATGGATGAAATAATATAAGGATATTCTTCTCCACAAGGCACTGGTCTGACTGCGAGCTACTATGCACTCCCGTGTAAATAAGAGACACTGCGATACTCTCCCAGCTATCACCGCTGGGCAAGTATCTCCGTGTCTTTTTTTTTAGCTTAGTAGCTCGCGGTGAGTCCAGTCTCTGCCTTACCTTTTAACCGCCGTAAATTTTTCGTCGTGCGTTCCCTTGCCGCCACCAAAACAAAACTACGCCACGCAGATTGGGGCTGGCAATTGGGGTTTTCTCGAAAACGTATGCCACTAGTTGCCGCCACTTAGCCGTAAGGTCCCGCTAAGAAGCACAATTATCTAGCCCCAGAGAAAAAGTAACTAGAAGGTATTTTTATTTTTTTATATAATCTTATTAACTTGTACAAAACAATTAAACCTTTCACCATTTGACAGCTATGTTAAAGCATTCGATTTCGAACCTTACGTATTTGTATTTTGTAAATTGATTTGGTTCTGTTTTTTATGTCGGCAAATATGTTGCTAATACCCCTTAAAAAAGGGTTAAGCACGAAACTAAAGGCGTTCTGAGAATTTAGACAAGTTTCTGGACCTGACGCCTTAGTGCTGCCGCCCTGGTGAACGTCATTTCAGAAAACCCTCATTGCATGGGAATGGGACTAATTTGTACATCATAAAAACCAAATCAGACCTTTGTCTTATTTATCAGACACTGATGGGGTGAGCTGGATATTGATTGTCTGATATATCGGACCACGGCTGTTACAAGGTTAAAAAGGGTTAACCTTGTTTAACATAATGACTAACAATAAACACGAACGAAAGATCCTCCCGTGTAGATAAGAGACACTGCGACACTCGCTCAGCTCTAAGCTATCGCCGCCGGGCGAGTATCGTAACCGTTAGGCACTGGTCTCACCGCGAGCTACTAAGCTATGAACTATCGGCTATAAACACGAACAAAAGATACGCACTCCCGTGTAAATAAAAGAGACACGGCGATACTCGCCCGGCGGTGATAGCTGATAGCTGGGCGAGTATAGCCGTGTCTCTTTTATTTACACGGGAGTGCGTATCTTTAGTTCGTGTTTATAGCCGGTAGTTCATAGCTTAGTAGCTCGCGGTGAGACTAGTGCTTTAAGTACGAGAAATAGGCCCAGGCAGGTAGAGATGATTCGACCCTAACAAAAAAAAAATTGTCCCAATATTTGTATAGGTACATTTTTCGATCCTTCAATTCCTATACGCCATCATCTAATCTAGATAGATATGTAAACATTGTAACGGAATTACGGAATGGAAAAATCTTAGAACAATTGGACGTAATTATTAGGATGGTTCACGAAAATATGAAATTATATTCTCGCTCCACCAGTGGTTTCTAGTTCGATTATACAAAAAAAAATTTATACAAAAGATTAGCTTTATATTACCTAGAGGTTGCTATGATTGAATAGAATGAATACCATTCATACCATTAGTATAGGAGTCCAAAAATTTTAATTGTAAAATCAGTTGATCTTACCAGTTAATCGTAAGCGAAATTCATTTCGGAATTCGTATTTTTGTCACCGGCGGTGTCGAGGCATATTTAATGTGTATGCATAAAAATGTAAAAAAAAATTGAAAATTAGGTATAAATTGCTTATTGTTAACTTTTAAAATTACAGAGCTGACCTAGGCTGTCAATTTTGCATGAGAAAGTGAGCCACATAATGTGTAATTATAAAAAATAAAAACTAAACTTTCGAAATACTTTGGATTTTATTTTATGAGCTACGAAATCTTAACTTTTTAATATGAAAACTCACAAATCGTTAAAATCATAGCAACCCCTAAATGCATTTATATTTTGCTGAAATTTTGCAGAGGTGAGTTTGGTCTAAACGAATAGAAAACACCTAGTGGAAAAAGAAAAATAAAAGATTTTTTTTTTTAACCACCCTAGTAATTATGGAAAAGGGAACCAATCCACACGAATCTGTCATTTTAAAGATTGACTTTGTTTCTTGTGATTTAAAGTGTTAATTAAAAGTAGAGGCATCGTAAGAAGTCGTTTTTGACAGCTCACAATAGTGTTGTGAAACGCTCGATTTTACCGTCGTAAAATTTGCAGTCAAGTGCGAAAGGGCGTTAGATCTGGTACTTGTCATTAAAAAAAAGAATTAAAAAAGTGTTTTAGGTAATCCGAACTAAAAAAGTGTTTGGTAATCTTACTTAGAATCATTACGTTGGTAAACTTGCGTGCTAGTTCAGAGTGCAATGTAGGTATGCCAAATAGAGAAATGCCGTATATAAAATCACTAAAACCATTTATATAAAATCACTAAAACCATTTATTAAAATCAGAGCAGATCTAGGTGATAAATAACGTAGTGGTACATAAATTATTATTCTACGAAAAATAAAATTATACGTGATTTTATAACAATTTTGACATTTATCTGGTTGTCAAGTTCGTAAAGCCGCGTATCCACCGGGCACACGGGCTCACGAGGACCTGTCGAAACCATGACAAACTTTTAGAAAATATGTGCGTACTACTATTATAGCAATTATTCGTACCTCCATAAAAAAGGTTTACTTATTTATTTCGGTTGACGTATCGGTAAATTGCAGCAACAGTAGGTAGTAACATCACTATTCTGTACAGGCAACAATGAAGTTTGACATTTGCTCCATTATACTAACTGTGAATATTTACAGAACTTCATGTGCAAACAAACGTCAAAAACGACTTCTTACGATGCCTCTACTTTAGAATGAAAAATTCATGTGGGTTGGTTCACTTTTGCATAATAACGTCCAATTTTTTTCTAGATTCTTAGTAGAAATCATATGAAAATGTCCAAAGCAAATTCAAACTTTGGGTGACAACTAAATAAATGGGGAGGAATGGGATATCGATTGGCACAAATCCTAGAAGAGAAACAACACAGTTTGTTCAAAAGTTTCATTATGGTAGTAGGCACTAGGCACATTAAAGAAGGAATACATAAGAGATATATTCCGGGATTTTAAGGAGATCGGCACAGTGTATTTCTGGGATTTGTAAAACAAAAAGCATTATTCTCTGGAAGAGGTATTGGCAATGGCGTACTTTTTTCTAAAAATACCCTCATCGTCGGCTTAAATTGAAACGCCGGCCATCCTGCAGTCGATGGTACTTTTTGTTTGGTTGTGGGGTGTGATCTCTTATTGCTTGTAGCTGCTGAACTTGTAATCGTCGTCTTGTTTGTGTTACTCTGGGTTGTACTTGAATTGCTTTTGGTCCCATTTGTATCAGTAGCGGTTGTATTAGTATTATTTTCGGTTGTTTTTGTATTATTTTCAGTTACACTAGAACTGCTTTCAGTTGTAATAGCTGTTGTTATATTAGCTGCGGTTGTATTCGAGACATCCTTGTTGTCTTTGTCGGTATCCGATTTGCGTAAATTTTCTGGCAACAAAATATTATAATTTTCGTAAATTTTGATATTTGTCTCACGGTTGGGGAAAGGGTAATTAGGTACTACCTACGTTGTTCCTGCTGAAACGTACCTATACATAGGTATACTTACTTTATACTTGAATTTACTGTCTGTGCCTTACATAGATATATTATGTCAATCAACACAGCGGAAAACAAAAAAACCGGCCAAGAGCTTGTCGGGTCACGCTCAGCGTATAACTACAGGGTCGCGTTTTATAAAGTTACAATTTCGCTGTTTGCCTCTCTTTCTAACCAATATGTGCGTGAGTTAGAGAGGCAAACAGCGAAATTGTAAATTGTAACTTTATAAAACGGGTATCAGCTTAATTCGTCCCATTAGTTTTTCGTTTATTTCTTATGTCCGTCTCATTCTGTGTTCGTCACGCATTCTTTATTCGTCTCGATCGCTATATGTCCCTACCGTCTCAAGTTCAATTATGTAACCTGTCTCTTTCTTAATTAGTCTTTTTCGTTTTTCGTCATACCTGATACCATAAAACGCGAACCAGATTCAAAACGGTTGGGCCGATTGTGTTCGATTATTTTAAAGAATGAGGGTTTGTGATACTTTTTCTGCCGCTATGGGGAGGTGAGATGGCAGCACTGAGCCGACCGTTTAACGAACTGTCAAAATAAATACGCGCATTTAATTTTCAACATATTTATAGGTTTATTTATTCTTAAAACCATTACTTTAGGCATATTGTTACCTAAAATAAATAAATAAAATAGTTCCAAGTCAATTCTCATGAAATTAACAAAGTTAAAGTAATTATTTTTAATACCAGTGACTTTGCGCGCCTGTTTTATAGCTCCGTCTTCAGTTCGATGACCGTGTAATAGTCGTAATCCATTACAAAATCAATTCTCTTCCAAATATAATAGAATTTCAATATTTTAGGCCCAGGTGCCTATGAATAGTATGAATCTGACAGTTGTCGAGACCAGGTGCGTACGAAGCGCCGCCTGGTGGCAGAAAAATTATCGAAAACCCTCATTCTATAACCTCACAATACATGATTTTTTCATATTTTTTCGCTCCATGGATCAAAAGTTAGTTTTTTCTGTCTTTTTGCTAATTTGGCAGATGAACCTAACAAATATCAAAAAAGGCTAGATTTTTGAGAATAATAACAACGAAATATTGACTTACGGTAGTCACTTTTCCGTAATAGCGAATTGAAATTTCGGCGATAGCCGCCGGCGGCCAGCCGGCTTGGTCTCTTTGTTGCGGGACGCTGTGAAGATATTGCAGTGACTGCACTTGATGGAATTTCTGATGACAATATTCGGATTTATATTATTATTAATATACTTCGGTCTCTCCAGTAGTGGTGATTGGTGACATTTCTCAACCCCGTATTTAATAATCTTTTTCATAAAAATGAGTAAATTCACCACTGTTGAAGAGGCCACTGTAACTGAACTATTTCGATGAATCAACTTTTATCTGTCTGTTATTGCCATGGTTACGGTCACCTGAGTCACGCTGGTTTTATGCATAATTAATATAATTAGATATTTTAAATTATGCAAACATGCATTATTCTGGTGTTAATAAACCATTTCCTTGATGGGCCATCTACAAACATGAACTATGTGCACGTTAGCATTAAAATATAGAAAAAAGTTGATTGACCCATTTTTTTATTTAAATGTGTTGCGTTGAGGTACCTAAACGTTTTACGATGGTATTACGTTGAGTATTGCATATCGAGTGGTTAAGTATTACATACCTATGGACTCTTTATTAAACCTTACAAAAAATAAGTGCATTCCCGTTGCCTGTATTGTTTTGGGACTCGGTATAGGTTTCCTAGGAGCTTTTTGGAAGTTTCAGAATGGTCGACTTTTTAATATGTAGGTGGGTATGGGTACTAGATGCATCTATAACTAAATAAGTACCTACTAAGAACTATGCTACTTCTGAAACTGCAAATTATTTCTAAAAAAACCCTAAGGGGCTTATTCTGCTTCCCGTAGTATTACCTAATCATAACTAGAATAGTTCTGGAGACGCACAAATGGGAAATTACCTACATCAATTATGTCGGTAAAAGGTAGCCGAGTTTATGCTTTCTTATTAAAATTGATGCAGGTACATTACACGTACATAGTACATATTATTGATATTATGTATTTTGTAAGTATCGTCATCATACAATTACCTAGTTAACTACGAGTACAATGCGGATAGCCGAGGGCCGCCTTATCATCTATTAAAGAATCTATCGCAATGAAGTTCTGGCTAATCGTTGAACCACCGCCTCATTTCAATCCGACCCTTTTAGATAACGGCTAGCCATAATGTAATAACGAGAATTAGCGGATTAAACAATCCGACGGCGATACCTACATCCACCAACCTTTAGTTATTCCTTCACGATAACCATCATAATAATCATTTCTTCTGAGGGGACCTACAAGAATTAAGAATCAGTGCGCAGCTGTACATATGTATACAGGATGTTACACGAGCCACCGAAAACCTTGAACTGGGTGAATTGGTAGGTTATACTGAACAACTTTTACTATGGGGCTAAACACGAAATCTAATAAAAATTGTCTTTTTCATACATTCGATCGATAACGACATGTTGTATTAAAGAGCCAAATTTTTTTTTATACAATATATCTGGGTTAGCTTCATAGTAAAAGTTGTTCAATATAATCTACCAAATCACCCCGTTCAACGTTTTGAGTGGGTCGTGTAACACCCTGTAGTTGCCGATTTCTGTGAATGAACTCTTAATCCTTATTAATGTGAGGGTAAGATTCACCATTTTTCCAATAGTCTTAACGCCATGTGTATAAGGTTCATTTCTAAACTGTCAAATGTTCATTCTTAGAAATCGGCAACTATAGATAGACACGATTTATTTTGAGATTGCTAGTCTCCTTCTGGAAAAAAAGTCTGAACCTGAAACTTTACCAAGTTTAAGCATTATGAGCACCTATTTGCATAAAAAGTAAAAGTGGAAATGAGGTTTCTGTGGAAGACTTTATTTGATCCCAGGCGCTTTGAATAATAGGCAGGTACAGTGGCGTTTAGAATTGCATGGACGATTTATGAATGAATTCATTCATAAACTGTCCATGCAATTTTGTACCCGACTGTACCTACTGATGAAAAAATGTTGTGATTCAGAATTTATGACGGGGGCAATGGCGTCTTCATAAGGTTCTCTGCCTTTTCGCCGAATATTGTATTGCCGAATTTCACTTCCCAACCAACTTTTCGCAGAAATGTCATTTGGCCGAATTTCATTTCCCAACTTTACATAATCCAACCTAACCTTTTTTTTTTTTTTTGTTGACGGAGTGGGAAAATGCGTTACGCATTCCCCCCGGCCTGGGGAGCCATTTGGGGGGATATGTGGGACTCTCTCCAGCCTTAGCGATAGGGCTGGAGGTATACCCACTAAAAACCACTCCGGCGTTAACATCGCGTGCCAGTTATGAGTGAGCTACGGGATGCCTAAGATTCGACCGCAGCTCTCTCTGACAGGCCTGGCTTGTATTATGCCAAGATACCCACGCCGATATAGAGGAGATTTCCCTCACACGTGCAACGCCGTGCAATGCAGGTCCCCAAAACCCGCTGGCGTTACACAGGGTTTAGCCGGGCACCAAATTGGGCCCGTCTTCTACCCCGCCGTCTGCGTCTGTTTGGGAGCGCGTCACCTCTATCCTCGCGCTCTCTTTCCGCGGCTTCCTTTTGTGAAATGACGCTCTCACAAAAGGAGCCCACTGCTTTCCATTTCTCTTCGCTGTTCAACATAGCCGCTATTACGTTAGACAGCGAAGAGTTCCCTAGCCCAAGAGCCGCAATCATGGTGCGGCGCTCTACGACCCACCGACTACATTCCATCAGGGTATGTTGAGCCGTGTCATCCGGCGCGCCACACAATCCAACCTAACCTAACCCAACCTATTTAGTGGGTAATTTTCATTTCCTAACTATGGGGTTGGGAAATGAAATAGTTTCGAAATAATTAATTGCCAAATGATATTCGGCCGAATGACACTTCTGCAAAAAGTTGGTTAGGAAGTGAAATTCGGCAATACAATTTTCGGCGAAAAGGCAGCATACCCAGTAAATATGACTTAATAAAACGCACACGCCGTCTGCTTTTTGTGTGGACAGTGAACTACCATTAATATTTCATGAACAAACCATAGTAGTAAGAGTATTCTGGAAAGTTTCGTCGAAAGAAACCTGTAACATACAAATAAGTGGTGATTAGTTTGATATAGATATAGGTCAAACGCAGACTATATAAACTTTGTTTATTTTGGACTACCTACGCAGCAGCAGAGCTACCTGTTTTAATACTGATTAGGTACACTGATGGCGAAATTACAAAGGCAAATAAAATAAAAGTAAAAAAAACCAAAGTCAGTCTTCAAGTCAAGAGGATTCGTGGATCTCCAAACGTGGATACAGTGCATCCTCATTGAGCAGTGGCCACCTTATACCTTATAGGTACTCAACAGTAGGACTGGTATGGTGGTGGTTTACGTTGTACTTGTTGGGTTTTCAATACATATACTTAACTGGTTTTTATGTTATGTAAATACATTAAAATGTTGCAAAATAGTTAGTTAGTATTTTACACATTTTACACAATCGAGTTATACAGGGTGCTCGCGAGCATTCCAAAAGATCTTAATGCTGAAGTCCTGACCATATTTCGAATCTTTAATGTTACATAAAATTTCCTGGATTCGGATTGGTTTCAGAGATAATCAACCTTTTTTCGAAATAAGTTTTTCGACGTAACTCGTCATAAAACTTCTTTTTGATTAAAATGCTACCACAATGCGTTTTAATATTACCACACCTTTTGCCTGGCAATCAAAAAATAAGAATAGACTTAACGAAATAACTTGCCTCTAAAAAAATAATTTTAATATATAATTTTAACATATTGTTGTTATGATAAAAAGTACTGGAAATGTTAAAAAGTATTCAAAAAGACTAAAACAAATTTTTCGGTGGTATTTGACATTAGGTCTCATAATATTTTTATGCATAGTTATTTTTTGGAATGCTCGCGAGCATCCTGTATAATAGATAGCATTGCAGTCGAGTACCGTGCACGAAGCTTGCTGAATGGCCTAACTACCTAATGTATAGTAACCAGCGATAATGTTTGCATATCGGTCTTCAGAAAGAGACAAATAATATTGCATAAACGTCACATAAGTTTGAGAGGGACGCCGAGTCTCTTTTCAGTGACCGATTATGTGCAAACGGTATAGACTGGTACTATACGACATTGAAAAGTGCAAGTACCTACAAACGAAGTGCAAATCCTGAGGTGGTCTCCCGTTGATGTCTTTTTTGCTCGCACACGATTGGTCGAATTCATTTTAGTTGCCTACAACGTTGTATACTGTGTACATTATAGTTAGGTCGGGAACTCGATATAAATGTACCTATATTTTTTTTTTATTTGAAATAGGCTTACTCATGGCCACAGACTAGCCAAGGGCAGAGACGTGGCCTACGATGGATTCAGTTTGCCCAGAACCTTCTGGGCATGCCTATTCACCCTTGACTTGAAGGTTGACGGGTTATATGATCTCGGAAATATAGACGCCGGCAGGGAATTCCACTCCTTGGCAGTACGCATAAGGAAAGAAGACACAAAGCGCTTTGTACGCACAAATGGAACCTATATGATTATAATTTTGTCTGATTTATCTATCTAGTCTTAATTCAAATATTATTTTAGCATTCTGCTTACGGCGTTGAAACGGAAAAGGGTTTCCATACAGAGGTGGTGCAGGTGGAGGCATTACATCGTAGAACCGCCTGGAAGCCACGGGAGTTGCCGGCCAGCCCCAGGCTTGTGGCGAGTACTCCGAGGCAGGATGCCGCAGTCGAACCATTGGTGTAACAGACCAAATGTTACCTGGGGAAAATTCATGCCTTCGCACAGTCGATGTTAAAGATATTATTCGGTTAGGTGACAAAAAATATTACTTTGACATCAAACTCTTGTAAATATTTTTTATTTGACGTCGATTGTTCAATGCGTAATTTTATTTCGTGATCACCTCGCATACCTAACCAATTAAATTCACGGTCATAACTTCAGAATACATTTAGATCTAAACGAATATTTTTAAAATGCAGTCGGTAGCTAAATGGTATTCAAACCAAGAAATGTACACCTCTGTATAATAACATATCACTACCTACATAGTATAAAATAGTCATTTTTTCTGTCCCTATGTCCCTCTGTACGCTTAAATCTTTAAAACCACGCAACGGATTTTAATGAGATTTTTTTTAAATAGGTAGAGTAATTCAAGAGGAAGGTTTTTATGTAGGTATAGTACCCGTGTGCAGCCGCCGTCAAAATTAGAATAAGGTAAATTTTGCGGGCAATGATAGAGATTCCTATGTCAAATCCATGAAACTTGAATTATTGAGGTGTTGATGTACTTTGGATAAACTAACTTGAGGTCGCCGTTTCAGTATTTTCCTTCCATGTTGAGGATTCCGTGGTGCCTTCTTTGCCGGTTACCGCGCACGTTGACTGTTCCACCGTACCGATGTCCGCAGGTGATCCGGAGCGCTCTCTTAGTAGTTTTAGATACTCTACAATGGCAGGCGTTAGTTTATGGAAGAAACAAATCAATTATTTAAAAAAAATTACCACACTCCTATAATTATTATCGCACTTTAAGAATCCACAAGTCCATGTGTGCTTAGACAAGTTGCCAATGGCTAACGCATTGTCAATCGTAAACGAAAGGCAGCTAACTGTCTTTGTCACAATCATTCGTAAGAGTGACAGAGGGGGAAAACTACGATACGCTAACTAAGCGTTAGCGCTTGGCAACTTGGCTAAGCATCCTGGACTTGTGGATTCTCAAAGCGCGATTATAATTATACTCGTAGGAGTGAGGTACTTAATTTCTTTCAAGCTCTGTGAAATTTGATGAGGGTATAAACATTTTGACCGCCAGACGGTGAAAAAATTGGCTGAGCTCCAGACGCCACGCGTAGACGATTATTTAAGTGAAATCGAACTTTACGGCGTCCCGCGTAAGTTCCTATTGCATTGGCGTAGCTGTCGGCCAGTGCCGTCATTGGCGTCGTAGTCGGTTTTCCGGTGTCGCCTATGACCGACTGTGGCGGTCAAAAGGTAAAGGTAAACAAAGTGGCGAACTCTCTAGTTCAATGATGAATGAGACAAGCAAGTCTTCAGCTCAGAAAACGTCCGGGGCTATTAGACGTAAAAAGGTAACTAATTATCTGCCGCAAACTACGTAACACATCAACAACCTTGATAGTGCCGATTCGAATAGAGTTTAGCCTGGTTTACAACATGAGTAGGTAGTTATTCATTAATTTAGGTTAGGTACAGTCAAGTGCAAAAATAAGTATCGAAAGAATTCGTTCATAAATATGTTACGACGTTCTTATTACACAGAATTAGAGTGCACTGGGACATATTTTTGAACGTTTTTGTATACCCCTTATTTTGTCTTCGACTGTACTTACCTTACTCATAAAATGTCTTCTAACTTAAGACGATAAATATCGTTTGTCCGGTCGGTCTCACAGATTTATCAATAAGACCGAAAGGGACAAACAATACCTACTTATCCGTTTGCTTACGTTGGAAGATGTTTTCGAATAAGAGGGTCACTGTTTACTTAATTACTTGTCTACGCTATTTTTAATTCATTGCGTTAATAACGCGTCAATGGTAGCCATATAATAACTCAACATACACTTAAGGTCAAGCGGGGCAAATGCAACTATGAGGTAATTCCGACTAATTGAAATTACTTATCTACTCTTAATTTGTAAAAAGATCATACTTACCTACTATTGTATTGAGTTGCTTTTGAAATAAATCAATGAATGATCTAGGTATCTTACAAAAGTTCTTAAAAAAAATATTTAAAGTACATTAGTTCAAATTACCTCTTAGTTATATTTGCCCGCAAATGTAATGAGGCAGAATAAAATATGTAGGTTGCGCATCTTCGTACCTGTTTTCAAGATATCCACTAAAAGTAAAGCTTGATTTAATCTGTCGTCATTCGTTTCCTCGGGGACTTCATCGTCGAGTAACCCTGGTTGAGGAGCCGTTACCAAGAACAACACCAATCCAGTAAAAAATGTGTACATCATATCTAGTACATTTCTCAGTTCATACTGTTCTTATTTATATTACCTACTGAAAAAACTAAAATGGCCTGCCTTTTGACGTAGGTATATTTTTATGTACAGGCATGCTCGTAATCTGTAACGGAAACGGTTAGCAAATAAAATTGATAAGGTAACATGCAAAACGTGATCGATTTTCAATACCTACTGAGATACCTGTTATATTAATAATATGTAGAAAAGAAATATTTTTTGCTAAGTACGGTTGCCACAAGCTGAGTAGGCATGTATTGTCATGGCGTTAGAGTGCATGTTCAGATATTATTAAGCATCGTAGCTTCGTGGCACTAGCCGTTACATGTACGAGTATATGATGGCGACTGTACGCTTAAACTCTCGTACATATTATTATCTCGTACGCATTATGGCAGGTAGTTACCTAGTTAATTTATAAGGTTCAAAAGGGGATCTCGAGGTAGGTGCACTGCAAGTGCGAAATCGGCATTTCAATAAACTCAATTTTATTTAGGTGTCTTCTTCAAGTTCTTTACATTGTCGCTGTTGGCCTATAATACTTTAATCCATTAACCCTTTGCCTACGAGTGTCAACCAGAGTTGCCACTACTGTCAAATTAAAGTCATACTTATGTAATTGTGTCAAGTCAAACAATTTAATGGCAAATATTATGCAAATATAGCAATGTAATGAAAATTGCAAAATATGACGAAAATCGGGCTTAGACATTTTCAAATGTCTATCTCTAGCCATTATTCGTAAATTCCCTTGGTGTAAGTATGTAGATACTTACTTACTCGTGTCCGAGAATTCAAGAAAACATTATTGTTACATTTTTTTTAGTTTTTTTTTACGGTGTAGGGAAGTAGATACTGTATTAAAAATTATAATTTGTTGATTCTTGCTAGTTAAGACTTATTTCAATAGGTAGCAAAATTAAATACTTTCATGTCATCTTGTATGGGGCTTGATTCTTGTTCCGTTTTTATTATCAAAAATATAATCGTTACCGTCACGTTCTAACTATACGCAAGGCAAGATAAACGGTAAAAACTCAGATTAGCGGGGTATTTATAAACTGTACCACCATAAGCACACTGCGCATGCGTCGAATTTGGTTAACAGCTGTTTATGTGGTGGGGGAAGGTATAGTTTTTCTAAACTTATTCTATGCTTGTGCTATGTAGATTTTTTGTCTTGCTTAGTTTGGCCTTTCGGGTGATATTAATTAGTTTAAATTCTTTTAAAAGCTCCGACGCCACCTCTGCCTCTACCGGGTCTTTAGCATTTATGTGATTCAATGTTGTTTTATAATAAGCATCTGAAAACAAAAAAAAGGTATTTGAAGAAATCTGCTGTATCATGTGACTGAGTTACCTCTTATTGTTTAATATTAAAGAAGTTTTCAGATGTGGAATCTCACGTTTCTTTCTTCCTGTAGTAGTAATTCGTTGCGGTCCTAATGTTAAATTACGGCTCTTAGTGGTGCGTAGGGAATTTGCTGAGAGTTTGCTGGAATTAATTCTTGTGGTCGATGTCGTCGATGAAAGCGTGGGCACAATATTCTTGGTGTGTTTTCCAGGAGCTCCCGTTGTTGCCACCGTGGGACCGGAAGTGTTCATAGTTGTTCTCCCCGGAAGCTTAAATAAGGCTAGCGAAATGAACAAGACAATAAATATTTAATCAAAACCAACCAAGCCAAAGCCGTTGAGCCGAGATGCTCATTTATTATTTAAATTATTAAAAAGATATTAATCGAGTCTACTTGTGACTCTAAAGGCTGGCTCATTCCTAGGCCAAAGAATAGACATAACTTCAGCGTGGGAATGTTGCCAGCCTTATGGGCACACTTCCGCTAGGGACAGATCTGGGGGACTTTCGTTAGATACCTACTCGTATTTTAAATTTTTAGTTTGTACATATGTATAATTTTAATAAAAGTTTTTAAGTTTCTCTTTAGTGTTGTTATTGTTACTTTACTTTGTGATCTAACCAACAAATTATTACTAAGTTGAGATAGAATAATAAAATCAAGTATAAGGTGAATTTAATAGTTGTTTAAGAAAAAATCTAGACTACTTACGTGAATTTTTAAAAAGACGACGTGGATGGACATCTGAAAGTTGTACCTAGTTATCAATGAGATCTTGTAGATACATTATTTTCAGGGTAGGTGTCTACCTACTTAGAATTATGTCTTACTTTTATTTTATTAAAACGTATGTAAGTATTTAACGATACTAAGTAACAGTGCATATATTTAAAGTGTATTTTAGTTTAAATATGAACTAAAAGGTAACTGTTTTTTAATATTTTTATACACCTACTTGAATGTATGTATTTGTGCGGACGATTACATACCGTAAAAGTAATAATCAGGAAAGAAACGTCTTCGAGTCCCTAATTGCGGAGGTGGCTGCTGCAGTTGTGGCCTGGGTCTTGAGTCACGAAACGGCATCCAGTGGTAGTTGTTAGTCATTGTGACACCGAGGTTTTGCCACTGCCATGGAAATAGCGGCGCAGCGTGAATCATTTCAGTGCTCCCAGGCGACTCGCTCTTGTTGGATGCGATATCTCTGAACTCGAACTTCGACACAGTAGCTGCAAAAACAATGTACAAAATGACTGAGCTATGCTGTGTACATACGGATACGGCGATACAATAAGGGTTCCTTGTTTACTACGGAACCCTAAAAATGTAATCATATGAAAATGAAAGAAAGTGGTCCACTTATTCCTTAGACTTCTTATTTCCAACACATATTACATATTATTAGTACAGTTAAAATACCGATGATGCCAAACCATTTAACCATTTTGATGACAAAAGGCCTCCAATATTGACCTCTTAAATAAAAAATCCCGAAACAGTTCCTAGATTGACGTGCATGTCCATTGTTCATTCATAAATTGTCCATGCAGTCCTGAACAGTATAATAAATGTATACAGATACACGACAGACAGAGATACGAGCATTATTTCAAGTGCCTAGGGTGGAAGTCTAATACGGGCGAAGCTCTTAAACTGGTGTTACTTTACGACATAATAAGTAGGTACATTCAAATAACTTTTACTTAAAATTAGAGAAACAAAATTTTCCATACAAAATAATTCAGCGCGCAATGTAGAGCAACATACGCGAGTTAAACACTCGTTGACAGCTAATTTCAAAAGCAGATGACATAACTGACATGTCAACAATAACAAATGTTCGTACATACATTGCTGCTCCGATAATCTTAAAAAAATTCTGTGGGGTCATAATTAAGAGTAACTTTAAAAAAACCTTGTAATCCATGATTACACTAATGAATCCCATGCCTGGTTTAATTGATCGCCCGTATTAGATTTACACACTGTATAATTTAGGTACCTACCGCTAAATTTTACATTATCTTCTGTTATACCTACATATTTACGATATAGGTACCTAAATAATTATATTCTGTACCATGAATGTATTATGACTGCAGTGCTTTATTGCATTTGCATGGTTCATTTTCGTAAACTTTTGTGTTACCTAATGTAATGATAATGATTAATGAATATGAATAAAGTTTCAACCTCGGCAGGAGGCATATCGAATATCTGTGATATTTGTTTTTTTTGTTACGTATGTAAAACACGTTCTCCATCCGCTTTTCTTAAGTTGAAATTATTACACAAGGTTCGTCGGTAAAAAGGAATTTTCTTCAGTAGTTTCAGCTCTGCGCTTATGAGTCATTCAGTCAGAATATTTACATTTATATGTACAATGAAAATGTCTTAGGTATTTATTACTCACTATTATCCAAAGTTCCTTTGTTTTCATTTCGCTTTAAGCTAAAGCGAGATGGATGATTTTCCAGAGTCGAAGTTACTGCGCACGTGGATTGTTCGACTATTGGCACGGGTACAGTAGCGTTTTCGCCTACCCCAGAACGTTGGGATTGCTTCAACAAATCTGCGGACGAATTCGTTCGGTGCGGACTATGGGCTTGTACATTAATCACGTCATACGTTTTTGGCCTATTTTAGACCCCCCATCCTCCATAGTGATATTTGGTGATATTTTCAGGACCCCCCCCCCCCTTCCGCACAAAAATATATGTATATACAAATGCTACAATTTATGTCCATAGATTAATTAATAATTTTTACTTGTTTTTTTAAAAAGCTTCCTATTAACTAATAAAAATTAATAGGTTAATTCGTCCCTGTTAGCCTATCGCACTAATCATGTGCTAAGCCTGACATATACAATACCTAGGTATAGGTATATCTCATAATCGTCGGCTGACAAGTAAAACTCACTATAAAAACTGTCACTACTCTTAGCAACCTCTTACGTCAATATTAACTCAGAACTGAGATACGAGCTTTATTCTAAGTAGGTATTTATTTGTTTTTGTTACTTAGTGAGTTTTGCTTGTCAACCGACGATATATTATACCTAGATATTTGATATTCACAATAAACCGCAACGATAGATACAGTATTAAGTAAATAAAAGAAGTAAACAAGCCATATTAACGTAAGTACCTACTTAATCCCACATGTTGTATTAGGGCAGGTTACCTGACCATGACGTACCTAACAACACGAGGGGGACTACGAGTAATCACCTACCTGATTTTAGGATGTCAATTAAAAGCAAAGCTTGGCTCAAGTCGTCACCATCAACATCTGAATTTAAGAATGCTTCGTTATCAGAGACCGACACATCATTGGTTAATCTTTCTTCTGATAATACAATGAAATAAAAACCAAGTATACGCGCAAAAATCATAACGTAAACATTTCTTACTGCCAGCGGTAACTAAAACACAATGTAGCACCTACATATTGCACCTACCTAAGTCTATGAATTTCATTGTAGGTTTGTGTATACATAAACCGCATAAAGTATTGAATAGTTTGATAAAGGCAGCAGTAGCAGAAACTATAAAGTAGAAATGTTTGTAAGTATAGTGCTCCGCTCCACAGTTAGTTTATAAATACATACTTATAAGTTTATAACTATTCCGCAGTTACGAGTACGAAGTTGAAATTTGTATATTGATTCTACTTAGTCTTGGCGCCAGGGCCAGGGCAGCCTCATCCAATTAGGGTAGGTAAGGAAAGGAAATTCTGTTAGGATCCATCTTTTCCCAGCAGTGGTTAATTTATACTTACTGAAAAACTACGTTTCAGGAAAAGAATCCCGGAGAGAGGGATTTGTCGACATAGTAAAAATGCGTATAAAAATACTTCTCAGAATATTTTTTTAAATAAGAAGGTTCGTTAGGGACATTTACTTGACTACCTATAACATACATCAAAAATACGAGCATGAAAATTGCCTTGTCATGATTCTATAGGTAGGAAAGGAAAGTACTTATATCTATATATGGATATACACAAATTGCAATGTTACACGTTCGTTAGGCACCTACCTAGATCTATGAATATATACCTAACTATCATGCATGATACATACGACTCAATAATAGCGTCCAATGATTGAAATCATCGTCAAGGGGATGCACCCCCTAAAGGCGTATCTGGGCGGAGCAGCTTGCTCCACCCGTAGGCATTCATTGCTTCTAGGAACGTAGGTACCCTAGCTAGGCACCCTATAGCTATTGTATGAAGTATGTGGCGCGGTAATATTATCATTCGGTGTACCTACTGAGGGGAATACGGGAGCAAAATGACATTAATCGTATGAAAAACTAGAATAAGTATAAGTACTCAGGTATGGTACAGTCGACGTCAAAGATATCGTTAAAGTTTAGGTGCCAAAAATATATTTACGCAATTTTATTGTCTTGACATTAAGGTCGTGTAAATATATTTTTGGCACCTAAATAGTAATGATATCTTTGACGTCGACTGTACCTATATCTGGATTGCATCAAAACAATTAAAATCATCATAGTCTATCCTGTAGGCTTATGATAGTACCGCGTCTATAATCGTTTGTTGGCGTTGGCGTTTTTTCAAAAGCTTATGTAATATTTCGCAGTCTTATTTATGTACGAATTTCTCACTTATATTGGCGTTTAGATATCAATAAGGTATTTCGGGATACGCGGGCATAGACGTTATGCAATTCAAGTAGGTAGGTACACTTTTAATTAAAGAATAATTAAGGGCCGGTTATAATTATTTCAGGATGTTCACAGTATTCTTAAAAAATCGCACCCTACCTGACCCGTATTTTTAACCGCGAGTGTATGTACCTACATACCCTTGCAGAATCCATATATACATGAAAAATGTAATAGGTATGTGCGCAAAGCTTTATTTTGAATTGATAGGTACCTATCTACAAACCTTGACCTACCATTCAAAACCCATGAGAAAACTGTCACTAAGTACTCTTAGCAATCTTACGTAGGTACTTATCTCAGTATTGAAGCAGAACTGAGATACGAGCATTATTTCAAGTGCCTATGACATATTACTTTTAACGTGAGAAAGGTCTAGCTAGATACTTTACTCGTATATTGTAAGCGTTAGGTGCTCAGTATCTTTTAGGAGATGTTAGGCATGGAAGACATAGTTGCTTAAGTTTACGAGTGCGGTAAGACTTACCTAGGTACTATCTCTCGTCTGGGAATTCTGGGATGGCGTTACGATGTCCTACGTCGTAAATAAGACTGTACAGTCAAGTCAAGTGTTAAGTATCTCTGTATAAATGATAGGTAGGTTCTACGTAGACAAAAACGACATAATGTCTCAATGTAAGAAATAAGTAGATTATTCCTTTATACTTTTATACGGTAATTAGTAATAAGATAAGCAATAATAAACTATTTAATATATGGTCTTACGCTTGTTCCTTGGCGGAGAGGGCGGTGCCTCTTATGGGACGCTACGTGTTGGAGTACTTTTGCTCCGTCCCATCTGAGCGGCACCATGAGATCTGCTGGGTCGGCTGCCGAGTCTGCAGCTAGGCAGAAACATGCCAAGTACTCTGTCTTGGAGCAGGCGTACGACTTCGTACCGGTTGCAGTAGAAACTGCGGGATCTTGGAGTGCGGAGGCCAAGGAGTTCGTATGGGAGTTGGGTCGGCGACTTAGAGACAGGGGGTGCGACCCTCGTTCCGGATCATACTTGGTTCAACAGATCTCCTTGGCAATACAGCGTGGCAACGCGGCCAGCGTCATGGGGACTTTTGAGCCGGCTATGGTCCGGGGTGGGCCTCGTACCTAATAGATTTAATTAGTGTAAATGATTGACAAAGCCTGTTGCGGATGACATCGTTTGTAAGAATGTGACGAGGCCTGTGGCTAAGCTGTATCTGTTTCCCCCTGACGAAACCTGTGTTGTGGATTTTCAAAGACTGTATTATTTTAATGTTTGTTTAATATATACCTACCTATACAAAATATATTTATATTGAATTGAATGAAAATAACCATTTGTGACCAAGAAAATAGCATGCAGTTTGTAAAAAGTGGAACCTGATCCACGATAACGAGCTAGTATAGGGACCTCTCTTTCGCACTTTTGTATGCAAATGAAAGGGACAAAAAAGGGCAGTGGGCGTCAACATTTGCACCTTGCTGCCGGCCTCGGCTTACATGCCGTCTCTCGGAATATTTTTTATTCTATTGTCGGATCCAGTCTCATCACGTCTTAACTGTGTGACAGCTCCTGGCTGACAGCTCCTGTCAAGACTGTCACTTTGCGCGGGAACGCCACTCACTTAGGCATTCTGTCACGCGCCGCCGCCATGGAAGTCATGGAACGTTTGCTAATTCGTATCTTTTGTGTAATCCGTGCTAATATCCTGACTTATTTGTAAAAACCTTGATTATAGAGCTTTATTTTGAACATAAAGTGTTTAATTCCCTAAATCAAAAGTGGGACACGATCACATTAGCCCACGTAAATAATCACGCTCGCTAAGTGTCATTGGACTAATTACTTACAAACTACAGAGTAAAGTTAATTGCCAATGAGTAAATTCAATTGCAAATATCTTACGATACGAAAAAGCAACGTTCTCGCTACTAAAAAGTCAAGAGTTACACTCGTAAATAACTTTTGGCGCGAGGCGGCGGCACATCAAAGGAAAAAAAGACGCGTGGCCTGCGCGCGGCTAGTTGTTTCAGTTTATGTGCCCTGGGTGTTTGCCGTCTTGGAAAACAATATTAGTGATCAAAAATCACTTCGCAACTAACTTTCAGCTGGAGTTTATCAGACGGAACCTTTCGGTTCTCTGGTCACGCTACACCTACGCATTTTCAGCTGTATTCACAGGTTCTATTGAAGTATTTCATTAAATGCTTCAAAACTGGACGATGACCACACCTCTCCTGTTCCAACATGTTGATGTCATCCAATTTTGTTTGTACAAGGAAGTGAAGAAAGTTCCATTTATGAAGTTCAACCAGGGTGAAGGAACTCATAATGTTTGTTGGTGCACATACTTACCTGGTATATGATTGTTGAGATTATGTGAATGACGGAGGAACACAAGTCTGGTATGGTAATTTTCTTATTACATAGAAGCCCGAGAGATCATGTTTGAACATGAACATGAGGACACCTATTCTGTATGAGTTTAACTGAGCTGTACAGTCCTACAATATTTCAAGATTCAGATTACTTTGCGATTTCCAGTAAGTAACCTAAGTTGATTCTAAGAAATCATCAAAGTATATGGTCGCTGATATAAAGATGATGTTTATGTACAATGGTACATGTTAAGTCATTTAATTAAGAATGACTATAGAAAGTTGCTTCCTGTGGTATTCCAGAATGATTTCTGCTGTGGCATTGTTAAGTATTAATGCCAAATTAATTGTTATGAACTATTTTCATTATCGGAGAATAGCTTTAAAATCAAATTAAATAATTTACACAAGTGTTTACTAACTGACACCTAGAGACACATTAACATGTAACATTTTTAATGCACAGACCCTGTTATTATGTCATGACTTTATTAAGTCATAAATTGTTTAGCACAAGTAGACCTATAGATCACATGATTATGTGAATACTGAGAACCAAACTAGTACTAACACCTCAGTACCTAAATGATTTGTTGTGTCATAGCTGGTTGTTGGATATTTACTCTTAAATAAAGCTACACTGTGATACCGCAAAATATTCTCTTGACTTGACATAGACAGTCTCTGAAGTACATTGACATATAAATCCTAGATGCCACTAAATTGCATTAACTGCAAATGTAGTCATATCTAATATGTTCACTGTTCTGCATTAAAACATCAAATAAATAGCAAAGTGAACATAAACAGCTTACATAAATTCCTGAAATGAGTTTCCTTGCTACAGAGTGCAGATGATTTAGTATGAATTGATAACTGAATCATCTATTGTGTATGAATGTCTGTGACATCTGTGATTAGCTGAAACTTCTATCAACAAATATCTAGACAAGATTAAAATGCAAATTGAGAGGTAAACCTAATAGACTTTGTTTAGCAGTCCTAAGTATGTACTTCCTAGTTTCTGGATTTATTTAAAGGAGTTAAGTAAATATTTATGTAGTGTTCTATTTGACCTCTGTGATATTTGAACTAATGTTTGACTTTTTGTATTGGCTCATTGTGAATGTTCAGAATGATAAAATTGAAGTGTTGAAATGTCCACTTAAGTACAATTGATGGTGGCAAACAAGTTCATGGCTTGCTCGATAGTTATCACTAGTAGGTTTAATACATTCCTAGCTCCGACAGACATAGCAACCTGCATATTCCCAGCTTCAATAGACTGTGTACATTGCTGGCCATAGCGGTCTCACAAGCATATAGTCAAACAATGTCAATTTGTGCAAAGTTCAGTGTTAATTGGTGAGTAGTTTAAAACGAATCAATATGTGGCACATAGGTTGGAAATGCTTATGGATTCACAATTCAATATTGCACTAGAATATAGAAATGCAACAATGAGTAGATGTCATGATATATGTTTTGCAACTTAATGTGTATGGACTATGGAGTTAACAGCCAGCCAGTGTTGTGACCTTTGTCCAGGTACTTAATTTCAACCCTTTGAATGTGCAAGCTACTTAAAGTTTAACACGCTCAGCGCGTACAGGTCATATGTAACCTGTACAAGCATGGTTAATTTTATGATTTAACTTAATTGCCACAGCGGTGTTAAAAACAGTTTAAATCTCCAACATCGTTGAAATGTCAGTAACACTTTACAACCTTCTATGGAATGTACATTGTGTACAGTCAGGTTAATAAATAGGCCTACATTTTGGGAACTCATTACGTCATTACTAAGGAAAGTAGTTGGCGATAAAAACTGACTTAAAATGAGTTTTATTTTTGACAAAAACTTATTGATTGTTGATAACAAAGTGCAGTACCTAGTTGGTAAAATCTTGTGCTTATAAAAAAAATCTTGGAATCTGAGTGAAAGTGATATTGAAAAATAAGTTTCTTAAAAGTTGGTAATCATTTCAACAGGTGGACTTACCTTTTGACAACTTTTGGTAAATTTGGTACTTATGAATTGAAATAGACTTCATTGTGAGTGGGTCAGACTTAGCGGATTGATTACAACCTAAGAAATCCAGTTAATCTGAACATTTTAGATGACATTAGTTTTCTTTCATGAGTAGGTATTGTCCTACTGGAACATCATGTTTATACTTGAAGTGGTTATGAATTTAAATGATTTTGAGGCAGAAGTAATATCGCCAAATAGAAGTTGTCATATGACAGACAGACAGCAATGCCATTTTTATGTTGTTGCTTCAAGTACCTACAACTTGTGGTCAAAGATTATGAATAAAATGTTGACATATTTTAATCTGAATGAATAAAAATTGAGGAATGTTCTTATGAAAGGACATGACGTAGTTGAAAAAGTTTCAAACTCTACATGAGTTTGATACTTCTTTGGAGTGATTTAATTTTGTTTTTGATAAATTGAAGGTATCCTGTACATGTGATGATGTGATGCCATGCTGTGAAGTATTGGTGTCGAGAGAGATGGGACAACGGTGGTCGCCACTGAAGTTCAAATGTACTTGGATGGTATACCATTGTGTATCCATTCACAAATGGATTTCAAGAGGGGCCCTGCGAGGGGTCGTGCAACTACTTATTGCCTGCCTGTGTTATTACTATGGGTGTTTTAAAAAAAATATTTGTTTTGTAGATTTTTGAAATGGCTGAGTTGATGTTGTATGAGGCTGCCTAAGGATCAAGTTGGACATAGCCTAGCTGAGCTGATGAGATCATGAGATTCATGAGGTCATAGTAGTGCCAGTGCTGTTGGTCACGATGCCTGTGGGCTGATGGGGATGCAGCACTGACAGCTACCTACTAAGATGATGATGGTGATGGACAGTTTGCTGCTGTTGACGATGATGGGAGCAAAACTGTTTGAGGCTATTTTATTGATCCAACTAAGCAAATCAGAACCTGTGAGCGGTTCAACAACGGTGAAGAAGGTGGTGTCAATAGTTGGATGCTGTCTTCTTTGGGAGTAAGTGTTATTTAACTCCACCATGCTGCCATATAGTTGTGATTCCGTTTATCATGAGCCCTTCCTCTTTCTTTGATTACTACCATCCATTTTCAAACTTAGACCTCCCGTCTTTAGGAAAAACACTCTGACTAACCTACTACATTACTGACTAATCATACTCAGTGGTAAATTGAATTACAATGGCGTTATGTGGTCGAGTTTATTATTATATTGGGTAGCAGGTATACTAGATTGAGCAATATTGAGACTTGAGAGAAGGCTTAATCGAGTATGCAGGAGGGGATGGGAATTCGGTTCTCATCTTTTCCAGGGTATGCGTAATGGATGCCTATGCCCAACCTTGGACTCATTTCTGAGTGGCCACTGCAGACATGCTTGGTCAGGCAATTGAGTGAGACCTGGTCAAGTATGTAGGAGGGGGTGAGGATTAGATTCTCATCTTCTCCAGGATAGGCGTAAGGGATGCCTCTGTCCAAATGGGGTTGTGGTCACTGCAGGGTGAGTACTGCAGACATATACTTGTAAGGTCAACCTAGTGGTGCTTGATCTAGTATATGTACGGAGGGGGTGTGGCTTATGTTCTCACCTTTTCCTAGGTATGCGGAAGGGATGCCTCTGCCTGCGGACGTGGACGAATGTCTCGGTGAGGCTTCGTTCATGTTCGAATTGTGTTGTATGAAGTATTGGGAGACGTCTCAATTACTTCGATTAATTTAATTCGTTTTTGTTGCGTGTTGTTGTTTATTGTATATGTGAAACGGAATGGACTATGTGGATGGAATGGAAGATGTGGAATTTAGAATGTTTCAGATGAATAGCAGATCCCCAGAGCTAATACTGCGGCTCTCGACTCTTCGTGGAATCCAGCAGCAATAAAGGCGTATGCGGTTACGTCGGCACCATCGGCTGAGCCTGTAGCGCCTGTCGCATCGAGTTCGGCAGCGTTAGCTGTATTCGCAGCACCTGCCCGACGGGTTTGGCAGGGCTACGCCTGTCCGACGGGTTTGGCAGTGTTACATCTGCCCGACGGGTTTGGCAGGGTTACGCCTGTCCGACGGGTTTGGCAGGGTCACACCTGTCCGACGGGTTCTGCAGCGTTAGCTGCCTCCGCAGTCCACCAGCTTCGGCTTCGGCAGCACCCGCTGCACCAGCTTCGGCTTCGGCAGCACCAGCTGCACCAGCTTCGGCTTCGACAGCACCCGCTGCACCAGCTTCGGCTTCGGCAGCACCAGCTGCACCGGCTCCGGCTTCGGCAGCACCAGCTGCACCCGGAGCTCCTGCTGCATCGTCTACGGCTTCGTGAACGGCAGTGGTGCCTCGGTTGCGGTTGCCTTAACGGCTACGGCTGCCTCAGGGGCACCAGGGAGACACGCTGCGTGGACGCCGCGACGTCAGGGCTGGCCGTGTCGGATCCAGTCTCATCACGTCTTAACTGTGTGACAGCTCCTGGCTGACAGCTCCTGTCAAGACTGTCACTTTGCGCGGGAACGCCACTCACTTAGGCATTCTGTCACGCGCCGCCGCCATGGAAGTCATGGAACGTTTGCTAATTCGTATCTTTTGTGTAATCCGTGCTAATATCCTGACTTATTTGTAAAAACCTTGATTATAGAGCTTTATTTTGAACATAAAGTGTTTAATTCCCTAAACTATCATTATTTTTTTTCCTTACCAATTAGTTTCCAAATTGAATCTGATACGCGAACTGATATGCGGAGAAAAAGGTTGCCTCTGCCTTTTCTGACGAGTCGCGTTTGGTGGATTTGCCATTTTTCACCAATAATCAATCCAGTAAACAAGCCGAGTTAACAAGTAGGCACGAAACAGTCCAGTATACAAGCCGAGTCTCAAAGTAAGAAGAAGAAAGTCCAGTAAACAAGCCGAGTCATAAATTAGAACAAGTAACAAATGGGATGAGAGCTCTATAACACGTCCGCACCGTACAATGACAAATGTTGACTGAACTTTCGCCGCCATGTAAACCCAGCCGATGCACATGCATCGCTCTTATCGCTGGGCAAATACGTGCCGTCTGAGATTTCTGGTACTAGCTCGATATCGTGGATGAGGTATAGTTTTGTAAGTATTCGAATTATCCGCACTTAACTTATTCGTTTAATGTTACTTATGTAAATAAATAGTCACTTATTGTTTAGTTTATGACCACCCCATTAGAAATGGACACACTTCTAACAGTTAATTAATGGGTCGATTGCAAGCAATGGTAGGTACATAGTTGAGGGCCTATAATTAAAACGAAATTTAATGAAAACAAAATATAACGTTATAACTTTTGTGTTACGAAGTCTTTTACACTTATATAGGGTGTTTTTCTTCGTTTGCTTTTAATTTAAGGGAATCTTATTTAAGTCAAATTGAATTAATTTCTCTAAGAAACTAGTGTCTTAACTCTTACTGTTAGGGATCATCCATTAATTACGTCACACCAATTTCATGATTTTTTGGCCCCTCCCTCCCCCCTTGTCACACTTCGTCACAATTAACTATGTCCTCTTAGTGTGACGACTGACGACCCTTTTAGATTTTTAGTTTAAGAAGGTAAAAATTTAACGTCACTTTGAAACTTTTTATTACTATTGCTTAAAATTTTTTAATCATGTTATGTACAATTTTTTTGCAATCGACCCTAATGTCGCCCGACTCTAATCAAAGACTAATTGCCAAATTTAGAACAATGTTAACCAGTGATATGGGATACTTAATAGCGAGACAAAATAATATGTCTATGATAATAACTGGCCAATACAGTTTAACCGATCGGTAAGTACCTATGGCTGGGATTATACTAGTTAGTTCTTACGGAAGTTGAAGGGAGGACGGAGCTGTACCTTACCTACTAAGGAATGAGATAATCATATTAACCTCTCCTTCCCGTTCTGTAGGTATTATAGAATTTTGCGGGTCTATCAAAAAATCTTGGGATGGCTACACTTTGTGATTATGTTTTAGATTTTGTGCATAGGTAGGTACATAAGAGACGAGAGAGTGTTTACACTTATTAACTAACTTACTGTGTAACTTGTTAGATAGTTATTAAGTAACTGGTACATCGTGCAATAAACGGTTACCTATGTATACCAAGATGAGAAATAAAATGTAGTCTAAATAATATAATTACCTATTTATTTATTCGTTTATCCTTCTCTTTGCAAACTCGCGCTATCTATGAGATACAAATTTTATTAAATTCACATGTGATAACTTATACTTAGATTGCTTTTTTAAATCATAGCCAAGTGAAGTGATTACCTACCGCAAGGAAATAACTGTCACCAAAAGGTTGGTCCGTCTCTTCTTACGTATTGATGGCATGCTTGTCAAGCATTGTCAAGTCAATGGTAGCATTATTCAAATGACGTATTTATTCTGTAGACATGTTTTCTTTATTAGTATTTTTTTATTCGGTCTTATATCTAATATTTTAACAGATAATGATGATGATGGTGCTTTCGCAGAAGATAATAAAGTTATATTAAAACCTGCAGAGTTGGCTGGTCTGGTTTTAAAAGAACGGATAAAGGCTGAACTCAATAAGAAATCGAGATCATGCGACGATCCACACAACCTAGTAGTGACGAGTTCCGATCTGGCTGATATCGGTGAAAAGCAGATCCTACTTAATGAAATAGGTAAGCGTGGGAGTACTTATTTATTTAAATATAGGTACATAATTCCTATGCAGCTGCTCATCACATCACATCATCAGCCTATCTCAGTCCACAGCTGGACCTAGGCCTCTCCTATTAACTATGCGTATTGCGTATATACGCATTAAGTAGGTGGTAAATGCCCGTAATCGTGGACAAGCGGACTGGCGATCGCAGTGATAAGTCTACTATGATGACGCTGCTGCTCATACTCTCGTACTACCTATACTCGTATTACCTATACTTGAATGCTGTCAACGTCTATCTATTAGCTTCGATAACCTCTAAGAACTTATCGCCTCTTCATAACAGCCACCGCAGCCGACAGTTCGTAGTCGACGCCTACAACTCCATAGGTGTACAGTGGCGTAACCTGTGGTAAATTATTTTGATGGGGCCCTATCAGTAAAAATCGTCACATTCTACTCTGTTTAATTTTAAATTTAAATTCAGTGCCTCTTAGGCCGGGGCTCTGTTGGGTCGGGGGCCCGTGGCATTTTGCTAGCCCTGCCGGGTGGCAATAGGGTTATTGTTACGCCACTGGTTGTACCCACAGAAGTTCTAAGGTACCCCTTACGCGATGCCAAAACTTTAAATTTAAATCTACCCGTACAGTAAGAATCTCAAGATCATTTCTCATTTCAGCAGAAAGCGACGACGACGATGCAACGTTGAGGAACCGCAAAGTGTGGAGCCGTTGGGGTAAATGGGGCACGTGCTCGGTGAGCTGCGGCCCGGGATTTATGGCGCGGCAGCGCGCATGCGTGGCCGGAAACTGCGCGCGCGGCGAGCGAGAGGAGCAGCGCCGCCCTTGCATCCGCACGCCATGTCCTCCGGACACGTAGCCGCCGTCAATAGAAGTTACGATACGTGTAAACAAACCGTGTAGATATATGCAAAATGTCTTTAATTATAATTATATCCATAATGTTTTTTAGATTACTTTTAGTATTGGTAATTTCTTTGAACGGTTTCTTTACATTGTTCGCAACTTTTATTGACAGCGTTTTACGAGCCCTACCCTAGGGCCAAACCTTCGCTTGTCTTTGTTAGGTACTATTTAAACAATAGGTAAATTACCTACATCGTCGGCCTAGGTATTAAATGAGATTGACTAAAATATCACTAGTCCCAATTTTGATCAGTGTAATGTTAATATACCTACGTAAGAAGAAAGCGGATTAGTAGGTAGGTACAATTTGATGCAACTGAACCAGGTAGATACGATTACTTATTGTTTTCAGAGTCCCCAGTACCTAGTTATACAGGGTGTTTTTTTTTCGACCGTTCAAATTCTACGTAATGAATGTGTAGGTCATACTCACCAACTTTTACTATGGGGACAAAGTCGAAATCGCGAAAAAAAAATCAGCTGTTTCATACAAATTGGCGGCATTACGCCGGCCGAAATGTATGAAACAGCTGATTTTTTTTCGCGATTTCGACTTTGTCCCCATAGTAAAAGTTGGTCAGTATGACCTACACATTCACTACGTAGAATTTGAACGGTCGAAAAAAAAACATCCTGTATTAAAGGTTAATTTACTAAAGCCCGAGTTGTTATTTACCTACTTAAAAAATGTAAAAATATAAGTTTTCTCAAACTTGCTACGGAATGTTGATGTTACTTACTTTAAATTAAGCCCGGAAATAAGTACTATGTATCCGGTGTCATATCATATGCTAAGATGATATGTAAAGAGATTTCATGTATTTATTTCACACATAGGACTGCAAACAAACTGTCTTTTGTTTTGAAACATCAAATTGTGACACTATACCACTAATTGGAGTTCGAGGCCAACGAAATTACGACAGATGCGTTATTGTCAAATTTGTCAAAGTCTCTTATGTCATTGTCAAATAAAGCTTTCAGGTTTCGACAACCTTTTTGTTATTTAATTAATTTATTTAAAATAATTCTTAATAAAACCATTATATACCTCTGTTATAATTAAAATGTTTCTACGCCTTTTTGTTAAATATGCCTGTCACAACTAGGATTTTCTTAAAAACACGTAAATATCTAAAAACTTTTCTTTTCTCTTAACTAACATTGATTTGACAAAATTTTCTTGTAAATAACTTAAAATGATAAGAGCCAACGTTTCAAAGCCTATGTTAAAAAGAAGTTGAATTACACATTAAATTATACATAATAACTACCTACCTATTCACATTCAAAAGCGTTGCAATTCCAACCATCAATGATTATTATTTTTTGTACATACATATTAATGACAATGATATCTTGGGACATCTTACACAAATCGACCTAGTCCCACGGTAAGCTCAATTAAGGCTTGTGATGTGGGTACCAGGCGACGATATATATAATAGATAGATACATATAAATACTTATATACATAGACAGCCATGACCGAGGAACAAACATTTGTGATAAATAAATACACAAAGAATGCCCTCGCCGGGATTCGAACCCGGAACCTCCAGCTTCGTAGGCAGGGTCACTACCAACTAAGCTACGGAGGCTGACATAAATTAAGTGGTTTCACAATATGTATGGAGATGTAGATTTTGTGGTAACTTTTTCAAAGCTGGTCCCATAGTAAAACTTGGCTGTACTGATACTGTAATCATGAGTAGATCCAGTATATTTCATTTGGAATTTAATTTTTGATGATGGGGTGTATAGAGAAACTAAACATGGCTGAACCAAGTGGGTCACCTTGTTAACAATCAACCTACGGAAGAAAACAAAAGGTTAGATCTGTATGGTAATTTAAATGGAGAACTATATGAACTATATAACATATATATATGGAGAACTATACTCATAGCACTGCCAAAAAATTTTTAGGGCAAAGGAATTTTACGAATACGAAATGTGAACATAAAGCACGCTACAATGTATTATTCTGCAATTTTCTAAACATATGCAGAAATGGGGTTTTAATTTAATTATGTGTAGTTAAATTGCTGTACCAAATGTTATTAACACCTGAGATGATACCAGCGCAATACCAACTTTGTTACTAATAATTGCGGATAATTAAGTTTTTATTAAAATATCTTATATTTACGTGAAAATAAGTAAATAATATTGTTTATATAAATTAAAGAATTAAAATTACCAATAAATAAGATATCTCAACGTCTGTTTTTAGAAAATAAGGATTTACTATTGTAAGAACATTTCATTGATGTGGCAGTATTTTCGTAGATTCTTTGGCCTCGAACTCCAATTAGTGGTTTAGTCTTGACATTCAGCCACAGAAAAAAAAAAACCTAAGAACTAATGTCTATACCAACAGGTAAAAGGATACCTCAAACAGGTAAAAAAAAAAGTTAGGCGTGAATGTTTTTTTTTTAATGTTGTACGATACTGTACTATTGTAACCATTTTATTTACAAATCAAATAGTATGGTTCGGCGAAATCAGTTCGTTTTATTTCATGGCAAGTTTGAGAAAAGCACTATACAAATCTCGGCGAGAAACAGGGTTACAGGCCGCGTATTCCTATCTGGCCTCAGTTCCTTCGGCCAGATATATCTACTTGGCCTGTAACCCTTCGTTTCCCGTCCTCTATAGTAATGTACTATTCCAGTGGCAGCAACATAATACCCAAGTACATACAAGGTGGACAAAAAACATGTGCATTCCAACATAAAATGTGGATAAGGAATAGGTAATTCGGTACGTAATTCTATTTAAAATAAAAATCTTTTCGTTTCCAAACATTTTATTAAACAGCGTGATACTTATTTTTGATTTGTAAATGTTGATACTTAAACATTTTTTTAATATGTTGCTAGAGGAGCAAGTTTGAAAAATGTCAAGGCCAGAAAATGATTCTGTACAATAGAAAATATTTACAATGCATATGCCCAGCATACTTTTATAAGGGTAAACTTGCAGACTGAAAGTGACACTTTTCACTACTAGTGCGGAAATGTATTGTAGTACTTATAGTACTTTATTGCACAGTTTACTTAGTAAGTGCTGCAGAAATTGACTTTTTCCCTCGCATGATGCATTGCAAACTGTTGTACCTACTTATGATATACGAGTTGAAATTTAAGCGAATGGTCAGTTTTAAAATCACCGAAACTCGTTCAGAAATCGCTTACTTTTAACACTCGTATCATAAATATCTATTATAGGTATTATTTCTGGAATTGGTAGGTCTTGTTTATTCTAATTTACAATATTATGTAAGTATTATTCGTTTATATAACAGCTCTTTAATGGTTGTAAATTTTGAGTGTACCACAATAAAAGTGTAGCGCGTCACATAATTTACATAATATCATAGAATTACTATTATAATATAACTATACATAAAAACCGGCCAAGAGAGTGTCGGGTCCCGCTCAGTGTAGGGTTCCGTAATTTCCCGTCCGTCACAATAAGAATCCCCACTCAAGGAGTTAAAAAAACTATTCAAACCACCAAGTTCGAAATAAATTTTACAGTGTACAAATTTAAGTTTTTTTGTCATATATTTTTATGTTATGGCTGAAATTTTAGACGGCTGGACACATTTTGACATTGCCAACATCACTGAGATTATCCGTGGACGGACGACATGACAGACGGACTTGGCGAAACTGTAAGATTTTCTAGTTGACTACGGAACCCTAAAAAATAAAGCATCGTATTGAAACGAAGTTTATACTCGGGTAGCGACGAAAGCCACGTTGTTTGTTCAACACATGTACACGGTGTAAATTGTGGAAACCTAGTAACTTTAACAGAGTAATTTTGTCGCAAGAAGCATATAAGAAGCATACAAAAATGTCGACTGAAGTATATAATTTTTTTCAGCTTTTTACCTCAGAAATAAAGCTGTCAATAATTATTCGGTTTCCTCATTATCCACCGTTTATAGAAGGATCAGGATTCAACCTCTAAGGTTATAATCTAACAATTTCACGGCCGTTAGAGTCTATCATAAAAGTACAACGATCTGCAAGATTAGGTTGATACACACAGACAGAACACTTGACGGAAGTAGTAGCAGTAGGTAGTACTATTTTAGGTGATACCCAACTGAAACTTTCAAAAACCCTCTAAGCTCACACTCTTCTAACTTCCTAAACTTAACAGGCATTTATGGACACCTTGTATGTGTATAAAGTCCTAGGAAATCAGTTGCAGATATTTTTATAGCTGATATCGGGCCCTGAAGTACATATGTAAGTACTTATAAAAACATTGTAGATTGTTTTATGGATACATTTAATAAGTAATTTGCTACTTAACGACACCCAAACAATTGTCGATATTCGTAACATGAGAAATATTTAGTGTTAAACTAAATATCTGTCATGTTACGAATATCGACAATTTAACACTAAACATCTCTCATGTTACAGTTAAATTGTTAATTTTTTGAAGGAAATTACAATATCTTCATTAAGATCTACAACTTTTTTCTTGTCTCTCATTACTTAAGTCCTCCTGGATCACCCTTAAAATCAAAGTTTAACAGCAAATAGTTTAAAATTAACGAATCTTGATTTTTTTATCAGTTAGGTACGTCACCTTTCCAAAAAAATTTTTCTTATTTTCTTTTTTAAAGAAGTGTTTTGAAGTAAAGTAATATTCCGTAAAAATATCTGCGACTAATTAGTTAGGACATTATATAGAATTGTAATGATGCAAATCGCAGCCCCAATATTACAAGTTACTATGCTGCACTTGAAATTTGAACATTGACACACTGACACTTAGTCCAGATTGAATTAGTTACCCCGAAAATGTAAAGTGACACCTTGTAATATTGGGGTAGCAAAATGAAGAATGGCAACTACAGAATAACATAGAAATTACACAAGAATTTTCCATAAATAGTCATTCATTTCAATTCAATATGTTAGCGATCTACTCCGTTGGTAATTAAGGCAATATCACAGCGAGGAACAAAACCCAAGCGAAAAAGAAGGGAACGCCTTCATATAACTTTATTAAGAAATTGAGTCTAACTATTAGTTTAAGATAGACAAGTGAAACATTTTACTTTTTAATGGGCACCATATGTTTTTGATTTTCGAACTCTGTTTTTTTTACAACTGTGTATATACTGGTATTTTGAATTTTAAACCTATTTTAAATTAGGCCTCGCTAATCGTTTTGTTGCCTGTTTTGATGAATTGCTGAATGTACATACTATAGGTTGGTTAGACAATCAAGAAGCAACATACAATCGTATACTTTTATTCAGCAACTGAAATAAAAATGACTTTTGCTTGTATTAGTATTAAGGCGTTTACGTAGTACATATCAGATATTAAATCGACTATCGATCTGCTAAAAAAATCTATCATGACTATAATGATGAGGTTGTACGTACACTCTGTTCCTATTCACATGAAATGCTTTAAAAGCATGCAAAGATAAATATCGTATTATTATATTAATAAATGTATATTTTGAATCTAATTCTATATTTAAACGTATTTATTTACATAGGATCCTTAATCCCATTGTGTAAGTAAATTCAGACTTTTAAACAACGTCTTTATTGGGTCTATCACTAATTATTTCTTCATGTTAACATAATTCATAACTTCACCTATTCACAGCAATTATTGATATCCTACTGCAGCCAATTTAATCATTTCAACAAAGAAAATTGTACCTAGAACTGACCAAATTGAAGAAGTGGCCAAGATCAAAGATAAAAGTTTTTTTAGCACGTACACCAAGTACCTATGCAAAAAAAATATTATTTTCCACGTGTGTATATTTATACACACGTGGAAAAGTAAAATTCCAGCTA